>RZGP01000017.1:0-79032 GCA_004303015.1 Cladobotryum protrusum
TTCATGGTTTTACTTAATGTCCTTTCTTCCGTAACAATTTTGCGCATATCTAATTTTGTTTACTGACTTTAACGGCAATATAAGTTTCGATAGTAATATTATAAGGGGGGGTAGCGATGAGTGGATACAAGCTACTAAAAATTCTTCTCTACGAGTGTGCGGATGTTATAACTATAGACGCACAGGACTCTCGTTCAAGATTGGCTAAACTGGGTACTCTTACAACTTGAATTTATGATTTATTGGTTCAGTATATAAGAGAAAGTTTGGGTCAAGCTTAGTCAGCCAATATCTTTAGCACGGATTAGGTTGTCTTTTTAAGCCCCGAAGATTTTATATAAAGGGGATTAGCATCACGCAGTTTCAAAAAGAACGTTGTAGTAACCAGTTTTAGCTAACATTACTCTTTCGTTACGTCTATGAATACAATATGATGCTGAGGTTTCATTTGCTCTCTATGCTCGTGCTGTCAAGCAGGGGAGATGCAGTTAGTTTTACTGCATCACTCAATGCAGTATCAACAGGTGAACCGAGTAGAAAAACAAAAAAAAATAACTTCAAAGTACAACAAAGGGCAATAACAAGCTCTGTGTCTGCTAGACAAAAAATTACTAAAGCGCAACATTAATAGACCCAGACCCCTAAGATAGTATTAGAGGAGTGATGGGAGGGGAATATGAACAAGAAGCAAAAACTTTCCATTAGTTGCGTCTGCTTCGCCTCCTCATACCAGACACCCAAAAACTCACGTGTTCACGCTCTGCAGGGGGACAGAAGAGGATGACAGGACCGAATACATGAAACTTACCTCTGAACTAATAATATATAGTTGGAGGCCGCGGTTCAACGCGGTCACGGATGAGGGAGTGGTCAAAGATTACTAATAGCCTATTCCTACCCAACCCACATTCTACACTGACTTGTCTATGTTCTGGTCATTATCCCTAAGTCTCAAAAAACCTTCTAACAAGGGAAGGAGCGCTAAAATGGGAAACAAAGAAGAAAGAAAAAACACCAATAAAAATACTTGGGGAGAAATGTCAAATTAGCAAATGTTAAGAACCTGTATATTCTCCACTCATTTTTGCCTCGTCGCTCCTGGATCTAACGTTCGCGAGAAAACCTACTTATCGCTTTGGGACTGTCGCCCGCACTTTCGTAGTGCTTATTTGGCTTACGAAGGCAGACATATTAGCGTCCGATAGCATCGGGCTTGACAATAAGCCCCACGTTCAATCCGTCCAGAAGCTCTTCAGCTTTGGCATGAGTGCATCGCCGCCGCGCATTCCTTTTTCATACCGTTCCGCAAGATGAAAGGATACAGTTCTCGGCAACCCAAGCCGGATTTTTGTTTTTGCTATTAACTTCAAACAGCGAGACCAGCTCCGCTGGTACCTTGAGAATCCAATGCTTCCTCTAGCCATTCGGTCCCCCTATAGCTTTACAGTGCAAGCAGCGAGGGTAGGGCTGGTGGCGTTGAATTCTTCGCTCGGTGGCCATTTGGCATATGAGAGAGAGCGGTTGCAATCGGATAGCAGGCCAGATCGTGCCTTGCCAACATGCTCTCGGGATACTTGGGCTTGGGCAGCTGAATCTGTCCAAGAATAAGCGTCTGATGTTAAACTTAACAGCGATAGTGCGTTAGCTTATGAAAGAGGAAGGACGAAGTATATAGAGCGACAGCATTTACGTACGGATGCTGAGTGTTAATGTGTCTACCTTACGAGATGGAGATGCCCACGCGCCTCGAAGCTGCGATTCATACTAATTGTGTTTCGTAAGACTTGAGCCCGCATCTATCGCTTAGCTCGAAAAGACCTGCGTCTGCGTTGCTTTGGAGCGCTTGCCTTGTGTTGATAGCTAGGGCATGTCGGATGGCCCCAGAGGGTGCCGTAGCGGTTATCCTTGAACAGGCGATGCAGGCCGGCCCGCCCATGCCTCAAAGACAAAACAATCTGTGCCAGGACAGTGAAGGATGGGCAGCTGCTGCGGCGAACGGAGATGATTGGCAAGTTTCGACGCGGGGTGTGGCTCCTTTGATCTGCATGCGAAGACTGTACCTTACCAGAACAAGGCGCAACGACTTCAGGATGGGATAATTGTGTGATTGCCATGGTACCAACCATGATGCGGCGAAGGTGCTGCAAATGCTGGCCGGCATATCCATTAGAATCGTATCAAGAAAACTAAAGAGCGATGATGCTGGTAGGCGAACGTGATTTGAAGTACGTTGCGGGAATGGGTTTCCAGTGGCTGGAACCTGCCTCGTCGAGGAAGAACCTGCAATGAAACTGCCATGCAGTCCAAGGTATCGAGAAAAGGGCAGATTGTCTACTCACTTGCATGTTATGCCCGGAGACATTTCATATCCATCATTGATCCTCACAACGAAAGCCCGGACGCCTTGATCAGTGCCTTGAAACCAGCAGGCGTTGCAGACTATGCAATGCGAGGGAATCCGGGATGGGAGATGTTGGCGCAATAAATCTTGAAGGTTATAGTGAGCATTTGCCTGGTATGCGCCTTGTAGGTACTTACTTTGGAGCTTGGTTGGGGTTATGAAGGGATTCAAAGCTGTGTCAGGCAATTGCTGTGGCTATAGTTCGAGATTTTGGCATATAGACCGTGTCCGAGCTCTGTCAGCATGTACGGAACGCTATGGTGCAGAGAGATAAAGAGAGAGATAAAGTTAGATTAGACCAGATCCCAGTGAGAGAATACCCACTTGACATCAAAGTTTAAGAGCTGCTGCAGCAAACTTCATTATGTCATGAGCGTGCAGCGGCCAATATATTGTGCCCGCAGACAGGTTGAATGGATAGTGAGAGAGAGAAACGCAGCTATTGTCAAAGGAACAAATGTCCCTCTCTATGAAACTCCCAGAAACTTGGAAGTCAACGATAATCATCAGAAGTGGTGAAGTCTAAGCGGTCAGTTCGCTTCAATCAAGTAGGGCTCACCCACTTGAAGATATACTAACTGTTAGCTCCTCGCTAATCTCTCTGGCGCGTCGCGTAGCTCAAGATGTCGCTCCCTCTCTCCAACATTTTTATAGGAAGGCGAAAAGCTCGTTTGGCGAAAGATGAGTGGATACTTGTCATATGGGCAAAACCATTGTACCAAAAGTGATTGACGAGGAAAGCATATGTATATCTGTAAGTTATGATGATGCAAGGACTCGACTGAGTATGCGAACGGGGCACGAATCGTAGCTAGTGTGATAGAAATGGTAAGACAATATATCCCCTGACCGCGGTTTGTGTGAGACGGTAATGTCAGGGGGGTAGAGGTAGAGTTTCTCTTCAGCTGTTGCTCATGTTTGATTATGAGACGTGTCTCATACAGCGCAGCAGGCAATTCAGAGGCAAATAACTGGTCAAAATGTATTGTAACATTATGCAGGCTAGGGCTGACCTGATGTGATGAATCATTGCTCATCACACGGCTTTGTTCTCCATCTTCTTCTTGATTCTGGCTAGTTCATAAAGCGAAATGCCACGGTATTGTAAGTTACTTGATAGTATCGTATCTCTATGGCATTTCTTATTCTTTCTATCTCACAATACCCAATTGTTGATTCCAAGTAGGTAATATGACAGCTTACAAATACATAGCCTCTCGTAGCACTTCGATACGATGCTAACAAATTTGCTTGGCCTTCATTTTAAGGTGGTTATCTGGCCAGTGGATACTTTTGCCGTTCCACTACACTGGGCGTATTCCTGCTACTAGCCTTGTTTCTTCACTTGAGTTTTACATCAAGGTCCACGCATCGCCCGGCCCTCACCGTTACCTTTGGTAGGGAAATTTGCATCAAATCCCTCGTGAATGTGCTGGAGCAAATATAGCAGGCACGGACATATATGGTCCCATAATCACGTTTACATCGGTTACAGAACCATTGATGATCGTTGGTTCTCACCCACGTGCCCAACAGACCTTTTGTCAAGCGTGGGTTCCATCTACAAAACTCTCGTCCCGAGTATTTCCTGAAGGCCATTGGCAGCACTCGTCCACAGTCGGTCTTCCATTATGCGCGAACTGGCGAAGTCACCGGCGCTTATTTTAAACTCGATTCTCAGGCAAGAGCCAGTGGGAGCAATATAAGTTGCTCAGACTTGGAATCGAAGCAGCTGTTAAGCGAGCTTTTGAATGAACACCCGATTTCTCAAGTCACTTTCTCGCTTTGCCGGAAGTTGACGTACTTTTAGAACGGAAAAGCGGCGTCCGCGTGGAAGGACTCTGAACCCCAAGGACACAAATTCGTGAATTGAAGAGATTATAATGAGGCTTATTCTTGGAAAAAGTGATCCTCCAGCTGTTCCTTTTCCTTTTCTGAGACTTGCACGTTGTCTTGCACCCTGGAAACACGGCTGCAAAGCTGTATAACACACAGAGGCAGATTTTTATAAACAATTCACCGTGGAGAATGTAGAGAGCCAAGAACTGGACTCATTACCATACCGGAGGCGACAGAAAACGACCAAGGACAAGCATCAGGATTGAGTGGGTATGTGCAGGAAAAACGGAGAACGGCCATATGTCTGTTGGCTGGCAGTTATGAGGCCGGGAAGGAACAACAGCTTTCATCTTGGAGATATGGTCATGTTCTGTGATCTTCACCCAGCTTCAGCAGATAAAGATCGGGTAGAGCTGGATGCCAAAGTTGGAATGCGAATTCCAAACTTTGAAGATGGACAGATTGCCACATGTTAGCGCCTACACCATGGGAAACTATTACATGGAGACCTGTTGTGCCCGGTGGATTACAGCACGCCAACATCAGAAGACGACTGCTATGAGGCTATTAAATCCCAAGGGGATACGCCGGTAATACCCATCCACTGGTCCAGCGTTGACAAGCATGTTTTGAACACGCCGAAAAGTTTGATCCGGAGCGGATGGGTCCGGAAACGCTCTTTGTGCCATCGAGCGGCTTTGGCGTGGGGCGACGGCCATGTGTCCGGGACAGCATCTGCCATGAACTCGCTACAATGTATATCACGCATATTATGGAGCCGTTTGATATCCTGCCGCAACAGGGGAACACTGCCAAATCCGGATGAAAATTGACGAATGCATAAGCTCCCGACCAAAGCCTTTAATTGCCATCTTTCAACCGAGAAGTCCACAGCACCGTCGTGCCATTGTCGAGTTGATAGGGGAACAACATTGCACGGGCACGAGAGCAATAGGTGAAGGAGAGGCGGATGGCCTATCTTGGAAATTAGCTCAAGCGCCAAGTGTTATTATACTAGTTGCATTATTGATTGCCATCTTATATCAATTACTGTGGGCAGATGAGACAGGCGCTTCTGTTACCATAATCAGGGCAAGTTAGGTGACGCACTCCATGGATGTTTCACACAATGTAGCCGCCAGGTTCAGATCGAGAAAAGGGGGGCTATTCTTGCGTGAAAAAACTGCAAATGATAGCTAAAGAAGCAGAAAGATTACTGAAAATAAAAAAACTCGTGGGGAAAGTGGCGTGACATGGAAACAGTCAGTGTTAGTTTAAACAATTGCAATACAAAATTCACAGCGAGATAGAGGAAAAAGTCTTATTGGGAGGGGTTGTCTGGTTTGTCACGATGCGGATGTGATTAAATTACGAGCGTCGATGCTCGGGGGGATGAAAAAAGACAGACAAGACTAACCGCAAATAGATACAGATTGGACCGACTCATGATAGCCATGTGATGTACCAATAGTATCTTACAGTTAGGTCATGGGAATGATTGACCCGTAAAAGGAGAGCCTTGAAATGGTAATTCAACAGTGTCCACACACATGGACGTAAAGGGGACTCTACTGTATATAAAGTGTCTTAGCACCAGCATCATGCGTGCATCTACTACACTAGCTCCCTATATTTGTCTGCGACAGTGGTGGGAACCAAAAATTCCACCCCGAGCCCGAGAAATAGATTGACAAATCGTGAATCTAGGGAGTGCTTTTCTTCCACCCCTTGACACTCACTTTCTGTGAGTGACTTGGAGCTGAAAGTCATGCTTGTTTCTTTTCGAAAGAACTTAATAAAACAAAACGAAATGGGATATTAAAGGGCGCTTGTCTCTTGCCTTAGCTGAGACCCGTGGAGAAGCTAATATATGAAGCCGCATGTCGTGGATTTAATTTGAAAGCAATACAGGGCATTTGTGTAGACTGTTGGGTTTCATTAAGTTCATTTGAATCCAAAAATAGCTAGCTATGATACATTAAGTTCATTCTAATCTAATGGCTTATTTGTAGTAAATTATCTTCATTCTGATTTAAATGAAATACAGCTTTCTAATTAACTATGGTCAACTTTAATTAGTTATGCTGACACAATTGCGCGAGATCCCGCGCACCTATGGGCTGACTTAAAGCCCACACCAAACTTCAAACACGAAGGCAGACAGATGTTCCAATGGAAGCTCAACCAACTGCCCCGTCATCTAAAGCATTGCTCTCCTGAGCTTACCTTACCCCGAGTATAATCAATCGTCCTGAAAAAATAGGCCAAAAAAGCTCAAAACAGTTTAACGATAGCGGCCCAAGAAGAGCTTGTAAGTGTTTCAGTTGGTACGTGAGGAGCCCGGTTTGCGAGTCGCCATTATAAGCGGCATTGGCAGGGCGTTTGCACTGGCTCGGATATTCAAGGTACGCTTTAGACTTTTCCTTTTGTGCCACTGCAATTCACTAAAATTAGTTGCCTTTACCAGAAGGGGTGACAAACATGCGAAACAAAGTCCCTTCAAATCGCTGCAAAACGGATTTGCTGGGCTGTCATTCAGAACAGGCAAAAAGCTATCATTGCTGCAGTGAATGGTCTCGCACCGGTGCGGGCTGCGAGATGGTACTGAATTGTGATCTCATAATTGCCAAACGAGTCAGCAACTTTTTCTCATACCGAAGTTAGGCGAGGCTTCATTGCCTGCGGTGGTGGTTAGCCTGACAGGTGATCATGGCGCTTGGCAAGCAGAGAGCATCAGAATTTTGTTTGACTGGCCGCGTTGCAACAGCCGAAGAATTTGAGAAATTGGCTCTGTAATTACGTTGTCAAGGAGCATGCAAGCTTGATGGATAAAGCACTGGAATATGCGAGACAAATGCGGATAACTGTCAGGACTCTGTAATCATTCTCCCGGCGCGGTCTACAGCTGGCGTGGCAAGGAGAAGATGTTTCCAAAGCTGATAGGGAGTATCTAAAGAACTCACTGCCGGACATTATGAACAGCAAGCATACACAGGAGGGCTTTACAAGCGTTCTTGGAAAAGCGTGAACCACGTTGGCAAGACAGCAAGCTGTAATCAAGGCTATAGTGTGAGAGCGAAGAAGGCTACATTTCATTTTCGTGGCATCGTTTAAATTAAAATTTGTCCTTTCCCTCTTATTTTTACTCAATGTGTCGCTGCTATATCTAAGCACAACCTGGTAAGCACAAAACGACCGCCCCCCCCATTGGTATCTGCCATTGGCTCCTATACTTGAATCTTTTCAACGTCTGTGATATAATAGTGGCTAACTACTTAATCCTCCAAATACTGAATCAGATGCGAAATAGTGCTATACAACCCCTTCATACTTGTTTCGGGATACAGGCGTTTTAGCAACAACTATTACACGTGTAATCACATGTGTATAAAGTTTAGGTGACAAAGGGCCTAGTAACCTAGGCTACGATAAAACCATACCATCCTGTCTTATAAGGGCTGTCAAGGATAGGCAGTTTCATACGTCCCTGCTGGCTAGAAGTCTGCTATACTTATACTTAAAAGGGCAAAATAATACTAATACAGATCGTTCAAAGCCTTAAAAAAGTATAAAATCTTAAAGATATTCTATTATTATCCTTACAGGAGAGCCCTTGAATCCCGGAAACTTCTTGGAATCCTAAGACACGAAGTATAAAGCATACGTATGAGGACAGAGGTATAGTTCACATGTTCTTCAAATGCAGAGAAATATTTACTATGGTCTCTGGGCATACAGCTAAGATGCATTAGAAATACAATAGCAGCCATCCTCGTACTCGACCTTGTCATAAACTTCGCGATACCAATCAATTACTTCAACAGCAATATAGAGTATAAGCATCATTCTAAAATAGCACTTTCCGCTCTGGTATTAAGTAAAAAAACCTCATTCTATAAACTGGGCAGTCTAGAATTTCATCACCACCTAGTAAGAAACTCGAGGCGTTGCTATTCTGTTAAATATTCTTGTTACATATACCACTATGTCTGCAAAACAGGTTTCTCTATGATAATCTGCAACTTTTAAGCGTTGATTAATCCTTTGTTTAATTTGTGTATTTTTCACTAAGCACATTTATTTTTCTGGCTTAGAGCATATGAGCGTTACTACAGAGAATACATTATTGTTCGTGTAGTAAGGAGGTTCTACTCCGGCGGCTTGTTCAGCTTCTATAACAAGCTCCATACAGATACTATGTAAAGCTTAGTTTTATTCTCAGAGTAGCCCAAGCTATTTACAGCTTTTATTGATATTTTAAGGCAGATCGTTCTATTTGTACCGAAAACTGCAACATAACCACACAAAACTTTACACATCTCATGAACACAGTCCTATCCAGTGGCGACTAAGCAAGAACCAAAGTCAAAAAGATAGGTTTCGTGAAAAAAACTACTAATAAGAATCAATGTATATCCGGTCAGCCGAAGGTTAGGAGGGGTCTTCTTATAAGCGGTCCTAATCCAAACTTCTATGTAGAACTTAGACTCCAATTCATTCAAAATTACAACTTCATAATCTCAAGAGGTTTGGCCTTGATGATCTCAAGAAAAAAACTAAAATCCCTTCCACTATTCTGAATTTTGCATTAGGTGATAATCTAAGCGGATAGCATTCAACCAGCTGAAAACCAGGTGACGACGGCTTTGGCCTTGGTATTACTACGCAATCGCCACCGCAGATTAGTGGAACTTGGTAGCCACTCACTATCTTGACCAGCGAGATTGAACAGCTCGTTGTCGAGGCGCGTTACGTTGCCGAGAGAAACACACTCTTAGCCTAGTTAGCTATATGGGCATAGCCGATAGGAGGACCCAGCCACTTAAGAGGGACAGCTAACCCAATTTTTGTTACAGTGCATTGGACCTATTAATATAGGTCTTAAAGCTCTGGTAGGTAGGTTGGTTATGGGACTATCAGACAAGCGAACAGCGAGTCATGACTTACATCCCTTCATTATTCAAGTTATGGTACGGGTACGGGGTCTTATAGTTATGTATACTGCTAATCAAGCATAGCGAGGGATAAGGTGGTTATGGCTTCTCGCCTCATCAGCCCTGCACACACTTCCAATTTCTACAAGACCTAGTTCAATATCACCACACAACTGGGTAATCAACTGAGCGGCCTCAACACTAGCTACCCAAGAGTGATAATGATTGATGAGAAGGAAGGCCTTCTGACGTAAGGCATAGTCTTGGGCAACCCATCTCAAATCCACCAACGCCCTTTTTAAATTATTTTTGAACCAAGTATAGTAGCAGTCGGGTTAAGATTGTTTGACTTATTAAGAAAATAATCTAAATTAGTTTTATATAAAAACTATTGCAAACCGACTACAGATACTCCATGTACACCTGCCTTGTAATATTTTCATATTCTAGCAGAGTTAATCTCTGATAATAGTTAGTGCTATTGTAGTACTGCTAGAAGCGCCATGGATAGCCTGGTTTTTTGCTTTGTTTGTGTTACGATATATTACTCTGTTATTGAAGAACAGCTTATTGATTCACCAATAAAATAGTCCATTTGGGTAAATAAGAAATTGCAATGTAATAAAGAAGGATGTTCCATTGCATCTAGTCTAGACACTAATGAACTTAGTTATATAACAGAAGCCTTCCAGGCCTGGATACGTGCCATGAGCCTCAGTGTTAAGGCAGCTGGGAATGCTAAATAGGCAGTCCGCTGGCTCTTGTCCATAGCATCTGAATGTCTCGGCTTGTGTAACATTCATAGTCGACTGCCAGTACTCGGTGCGAGGATGCATACTCAAAAAAGAACAGAAATTCCGTGGCGGTAAGCGCGATCGGAACAGGATCTGTGTAAACCCATTAGCTTTAACGTCATGCCTTTGGAGGAGTTGAGCTAAAGTATTTAGAGCCTACCATTAATGAGTAAATGCGGTAGGCGATTCCCGCTTCAAGCTCAGTTAGCTCCAGCTAAGTTATCAATATAGTCTGCAAACTTGTGATCCCCAACACCTTGGTGAGCCATATGTGAAGAGCTTCGTAATGCTGAGCGGTTGTGGTTTTAAAGTACCAAAAGCAAGATGGGCAATAGCCCGCCTAAGCTATGGCCAGAGCTAACAAACATTATAATCAGGCTTCGAAGCCAGAGCTGCTTTATAGCTGCCTCAACGTCCTCTTGAATCGAGTTCCATGCCTCCAAAAACCCCTCGTGTACTTTACAACTCTGAGCAAGTATTTCCAGTGGAATTATAAAACCTGAGGGAAAAATCTAAAATCCGTGCGTGCATCTCGGTCACTCACAGTACAGGAATGCCAAGGACAAATTCAGCTCGAGAATCAACTTGGAACAGGGCAGCTTGAGTATCAGTAACAGTATTGTTAATGTACTTTAGCTGTTTAACACCAATAGGAAGAATTCACAGGGCTTGACAGCAGTGCCTGCGAATCCAGTGTAGTATACAATATCGTTATAGAGATCCGTAGAGACTAAATTATATTAGCATAGCCAATTACGCAAATAAGCTTCAAACTGACCTGGAATCTTAGCGGTGGTGGCTCTTTTCATAGATTCAACAATAGGACTAGTATTCCCATCTACTGGCCTGGCCAGAGTAGGAGCGGCCACAAGTAAGAGCAGTTGAAGCGGGAACATTCTATCGGGTGGAGTGTCAAAGAGTTTGATTAACGCAATGTAGTTTGGTTGAGTAGTGGTATTAATATTCCTATTAAGCAAGTCTTCTAGTTATTCTTATATATTTTGTCCCTGACATACTCGTTCTTATCACTTATATCATATTACACACCGCCTCTCAAAAGAATTAGACGTCACGTCTCGCTTTGCATTTACACCGGCTGCAAAACGGTATCATTACTATGTCTGACCCATCGCCCCCACCTCCTTGCGTCGATGATCTTCAGCGGTCAAAATGCCTGCACCTTTACAGTATTCTCCGGTAGATTGCTAGTACACAAGAATGTTCATTATTTTCCTAATCCTGGACTTCCCCTCACTTCATATGGGGCGATACAATCGGAAAGTAAACTTCCTGGCCAATTGGCGGAAACACATTGCACATCCGTGAGACTGCAGCTCTTGGCGCCGGTGGGGCAACGGTAGCTGCTTACCAGATTTGTACGAATTACTACTTTGTGTTTTTGTGCATAGCGATTATTTGGTTTGTCATGCTGGCAAAGGTCATCACTATTGCCGTTGCTCTCTTTTTGGAGGAGCTAGGGCAGTAAACGATTAGGAAAGGCACTATACATTGAAAAAAAAAGGCTAGTTTTAAGTTCCTGCGCTAGGTATGGCGTGGTACAGTAGGACAGGAGTTTGGCGTTTGGCTGGAGAATTTTCCCATACGTATGAAAATGCTTCGTAGTCTGGGTTTTATTGGATCGGTCTCAAGTAGTAAGCATTTAATAGCAGCGTGAGACTCTTTGTTCGGCAGGAGTTTAGGCAACCGAATGTTCTTGGGACTGAGAAGCAGCATGTAGATGGAGATTTTAACAGAATCGATGTTTCTGGCGTTTTTATAGCCAAAGTAGGGCAAGTCCCATTAGGTATTGATTACGCCATCTCTTGGGGAACCTTTTCACAAAGTTGTCAATAAAGTGTCTTCGTCTGACCTGCATTGTTGTTCGAGCCGGCGTGTGAATTATTGCAGATAAAGAGGATTTGAAGCGCTTCCTTATAGTTCACAGCTGCGGATATGACTACAAGGACGGATATTTTCACATTGCTGCCAAATTTGTGGATTGAAATGGGAAGAGCTTTGGATATGCTTGTCTCTCATTCATCACTTATGCATTTGATAGTACACGATCGATTGAAGACCTACCGGCGTACCCTGCATCCTTTCACGCTAAAAGAGTTTGAGGTTGATGGTATTGCTGATATAAGTTGGAATGATACAGTGTTAGCTAACTTAATACTCTCATCCAGTTATAAGAACTTAATTCTCTCTTTTGTGGAAGGTCACTCTGCAAACAAGTGGTATTTTGATGACATTATCGAATGAAAAGGGCCAGGGGTAATTATGCTTCTTCTTGGTACTCGGGCACAGGCAAAACATTGATAGCGGAGACAGTAGCTGATCACGCACGACGGCCGCTTTACATGTTGAGCGTAAGAGAGCTGGGTCAAAGTGCAGAATCTGTTGAGAAGCGTCTCAAACAGATTGTGAGTTTGGTGAAGAAGTGGAACGCAGTCTTGCTGTTTGACGAGTGCGATGTGTTTTTGCAGGAAAGGCGGACAAGCAACTTGGCGCATAACGAGATTGTGGCCGCATTTCTTCGGTAAGTACTTGTGCCTGTGAGAACTGATTTAAACATGCCGTGTACGATAATTATGATTAGGCTTCTCAAGTATTTCAGTGGCATCATGATTTTAACAACTAACCGCGCTGAAGCCATTGACGAAGCCTTCCAGAGCAGAATCCACTTGACAATTCACTACCCAAATCTGGGCCTTTCCGAGAAAGAACAAATATAGAGACAGTTTATAATGAACAGCGCCAGCTCAAGTCTCAAAATGCTGTCACAGACAATGATCACGAGCGTCTTTCTGTTAGACTTGAATGGACGACAGATTGAGAATACCATCAAGATTGCAGCACTACTGGCTAGGCTACAGAGTTCAAGCCTCAGTATGAAACAAGTTCAGGCCGTGCTGCAAGCAACACTAAATATACAAGCGCCCCCCACTTGTAATGTCAGGGTGAAGAGTCAGCCCTGGCCCGTCTTTTGTGTTTCTCAGCCCCTTTGTTGAAAAATTACACATCACAAGTGTGGCGGTAATGCATTACGACGCATGTCTCCAGGAGATAAACTGTTAAAGAATCCACTTGCTTTTATGAGAATATGAGATAGTAATTTCTCAACAACTGGTTGGTATTTCAATATCGAGATGACATATAAAGTAGTGCTCAGTGCACAGTATAATGTATCAGCTGGAAGATAAGTTTCCTTGCTGCAAACGCAAGGCTCTCAAAGACTGTGATACAAGTTGTGCCACTTGAGACGCTTCTTTCCAAACAAAGTCATGATCTCCGATAAGATTATCAACTAACACTACATTAACGCCATCTTTCACCAGCTTCGTGTGCATCGCCTCTATCTCAGGTGTATCAAGAAGAGTATCTTCCACAGAGTCGGCTAGAATGGCATATCCACGAGATCCCCAATCAGTGCTTAAATTTCCCGTTAAAACAGCTCGGTGACGCCTGTTTCCACACCTCTTGGTCATTTCCAAAGGCCCCCTGCAAGAAGCCAGAATAATCTCCACCGTATCTTTCATTAAGCCTAACCAGATCGTATATGCCATATATGCCGATGATGGCAGATGGAAATTGGATATTGTGGGGAATTGGATGGCCGTGTAGTGCCGCCTCACCCATTAGCAGTTGAAAGGCCAATGTTGCTCCTGATGAATGACCAATAAATATATAATTGTTCGAGATCTCATACTCCTTTTGTACAAAGGATAAAGCCGCTTATACATCGAGGATATGATCAGGGTGCCGTGCCGCTCTGAGTGAAGATGACGCAGTCGCTTCGGAATCTTGCAAAAAGTCTGGGTGTGACGATAGTCGGTGGTCAATGCTAATAAATCCACAGATGGCGGAGAAAATCGGATCGCTTGCTGAGAGCATATAATCGACGCAAGGAACAAAATCCTCAAAGGTGTTGCGTGGATCACGCCATGCGCCGCCGTGCATAAATCTAATTGTAAAGACATCATCAGCCCTAATATTTTCCAAACTTTACTTTGTAGGTAGCGAATGCTCTAAGCTATACCGAAGACAAGCTCAATATAAAGGTTGTCCAACTTACATTACCCAATACTTGTTAAACAACAAATTGTTCTCGCCGCATCTTCTCCAGACACCAAGTCGTTGTAGATCGTGGCTTCCGTACTGATGATATGTGTAAGAAGACTTTGTCGGTGCTGCTGAGGAATCCATAGTTAATATCGTTTATATGAAAACTGACTATTAAATTGAGATTAAGATTGAAAAAATTATTTGTGTTAACTAGGGTAGTGTGTTTTTATGGTTAATTTGACTTATCCCATTCTGTTCATAGTCTGTTTCATTTGTCTTGTTTTATGTTAGGCCATACTTTATTACGCTCACCTCTATTATATGACGTTCCGGTCGTTCTTCAACAAGAACTACAGGGTAGGTAAGGGAGGAAAAGAAATCTAAGCAAGTAAGGGAGGATAGGGAAGGAAGGGAAAGAAGGAGAGGAACGAGCGAAAGGGAAGGGGAAAAGAAGAGAAAGAAGAAGAGAAGAAGGAAGGGGAGGGAAGGAGAAGAAAGAGGAAGGGAAGGCGGAGGAAAAGAAAGGGAGAGGGGGAGAAAGAACGGGGAAGAAGGAGGAAAGAAGGGGGGAAGGGAGGGGGAAGAGAGAAGGGGGGAAGAAAGGAGAGAAGGGAAAAAAAACAAGGAAGGAAAAAAAGAAAAAACGGGGAGAAAAAGAAAAAGGGGGAAAGGGAAGAAAGAAGGAAAGAAGAAAGAGAAGGAAGGAAAGAAAAAAAAAGGGAGGGAAGGGAGAGGGAGAAAGAAAGAAAGGGAGGAGAAAGAGAAAAAGAAAAAGAAAAGAAGAGAAGAGGAAGAGAAGAAAGGAAAGAAAAAGAAGGAAGAGGGGGGAAGAAAAAAAAAAGAGAAAAAAGGAAAGAGAGAGAGAGAGAGGGAAGGTAATAAAAGGGGAAACGGAAAAAAAAAATTTTAAAAGGAATTAATTATAATTAGTTTTTTAGGGGGAAGAAAGAGAAAAAAAAATAGAAATTATAATATTTTAGTTAGTCTTTTAACAAGAACTATAAAATAAGTTAAGTTTATTAATAAAAGATTAAAAAAATTGAAATAATTAATAAATATATGATAGTTTAAGTATTAAATAATAAAAATTAGAAGGAATAATTAATGAAAATAATTTTAAAAATATAAAGAGATATAATAATTAGATTATTTTAATTGTAATAAATATAGATTAATTTCTATTAAAATAAACTTATATTTTACAAATAATTTTTTTAATTATTAAATAATTAATTAAATTATTAAATAATTTTTTAATTTATTAGTAATTATTAGTTTATTTAATGATTTAATCTTTTAATAGTAAATTAATTTTAGTATATTAATTAGCTAAGATATTTAAGGTTTTTTTATACTTGTGCCTTAGTTAATAACTAGTATAAGTATTATAAAAAGTAAAGCAAGCTTGACTAGGCGGGGGGCAGGTGTTACAATTATTTTTTTTATTTAATTTATTTTTATTATTATGTAAATGAAGGATTTTTTTAAAATTTAATATAATTTTTTTTTTAAATTTATTTAATTATAATTTAAAAAAATAATTTTTTATACATAAAATTTATATTTTTTAATTTAATTAAAAATTTAATTTTTTTAAACTCAATGAATATTTAAAGTATTACTATTCAAGCTATAGTATATAGCTATTTGAGCTATAACTTATTTATTTAGCTAGCATTGGCGCTAGGTCAGCAAGACTTAGTTGCAGTGGGGCCACTACTAGTTGTAGTATACTATACTTACTATAAGTTAATTTAAACTACTATAACAGTAATAATACCTTTGGCAATTAGTTACTAACTTTATTATTAGCTATTCTAATAGTTATTTTAATTAGTTAGTTAATTAGCTATTATAATTAATATCTTTAATTAATGGTTTTTAATTAGTGCTTTCAATTAGCTAGTAAACAAATATACTATAGTTATAGTGAGTAGTTTTAGGTATAGAAAAGGGGGGGGGGCTAGCGTATAGGGAAAGCGGACTAGGGGAAGGGAAGAGGAGGGAGAAGAAGGAAGGTTAGGGGAAAAAGAATACGGGAGGGAAGAGAGAGAGGAGGAAAGGGGGGAAAAGAGGGGAAGAAGGGAAAAGAGGAGGACAAGAGAGAAGGAGAAAAAAGGGAAAGGGGGGGAAAGAGAGGAGGAAGGAGGGAGGAAAAGAGAAGAAAAGAGGGAAAAAGGGGAAAGGGGAAAGAAAAAAGGAGGAGGGAGGGGGGGAGGGAGAGAGGAGACAGAAAAGGGGAGAGAGGGGGGAAAGGAAAGAGAAGAAAAGGGAGGGGGAGGGAAAAAGAAGGAGGGGGGGAAGAAGGGAGGAAGGGGGGGAAAGAGGGGGGGAAAAAAGAAGAAGAAGGGAAGAAAGGCGGGAGGGAGAAGGGGGGGAGAAAGGGAGGGGAGGAGGGGAAAGAAGGAAGGAAAAAAAGAGGGGAGAGGGGGGGAAGAGGGGAGGGCAGAGAGGGAGGGGGAAAGAGGGGGAAAGAGGAAACGAGGAAAAAGGGAGAGGGGGGAGAGGGAGGGGGAAGGAAAGGGGGGAGGGAGAGGGGAAGAAAAGGAAGGAAGGGGGGAAGGAAGAGAAAAAGGAGGAGGGGAGGAAGAGGGGAAAAGGAGAGGGGAGGAGGAAAAGGGAGAAAAGGGAAAAAAAAAAGGTGAAAAAGAAAAAAAAGGGAAAAAAAAAAAAAAGGAAGGATGAGATAGGAGGAGGAGGAGGATATTATTGTGAAACTAGGATAGTTCTAAATAGATAAATGCTTTAATACTTTTATTATATATAAAATAATAACTTAATATTATTAAATTATATATAAAAATTATATTTTATAAAAAAAACTAGATTAAAAACTTATATATAAAAGCTAATATTTATTAGGATTTTTAAATTATTTTGTTTATTTATTTTCTTTTTATTTTAAATTTCTTTTAATATATTATTGAATAATAATAATATAATATATTATATAATCTATTTATTAACTTATATATTTTAAGAATTAATTTTATAGTTTATTGTATTTTTATAATTAATATAATCTAGGTTTATATTATAAGACTAAATATTATAAATTTATATTTTATATTTAATATTTTTATTGTTAACTCAGAAAATTATTTTTATAATATAATAAATACAGTCTAATATTATTATTTTATTCTAGGGTAGAGTAAATTATTTAATCTTTTTTTAAGGGAATTAATCCTAGAAAAACTTGCTTATAACAAGATTTAAACCTATAACCTTAAGGATTAATTAAGAGTTTATTAAATAGTAATTACTTTGCTATAAAAGCATTTTATAATAGGATTTTTAAATTTAAGTATGAGAGGAGATATTAAAATAATGTTAAGTTTTTAAATAAAGGAAAAAGGGAAACGGGGAGGGAGAGAGGGGGGAGGGCGGGAAAAGAAATGAGGGGAGAGAAAGGGAAAGGGCGAGAGAGAGGAATAGAAAACGTTTTATATTTTAGATAAGAATAGGAATTAGAGACTTATATTAGAATATTAACTTTTTAAGAGGAAAATAAAAATCTTTAAATAAAAAAATCTTTTTAATTAAAAGTTAATGTATATTATTTATTCATATATAAAAATATTATTAATAATAATATTTTTTATTAAATTAATAATATCTTTTTAGTTTTAATATAATTAATATTCCCTTTAAGGGATAAGTCTGCCTGGCTTATTTAATTATATTATTTAACTTTTATTATTTTATTAAGTCATCTAATAAAATCAATTATATTAAGGATTTAAGTCTTATACATTCCATTTAATTATACAAACAAGGTATTAGTTATATAATAATATAATTAAAATATTAATAAAAAGATTATATATATTATTATTTTTAACTATTTAAGATTTAGCTTTTATTAACTTTATTTTTTTTTTTTATATCTTTTAATATTTTTTTTTTCTAGAGCTTAAGCTTAATTTTTTACCTTGATTTTAAAAGAACCTAGCTTTTTAATATCTTATTTTAATAGTCTATTTATTATTATCTTAGTCTTTAATGATATTTTTATTAACTTTTAATTGTACTATTATAATATTAGTATTTGATTCTTTTTTATAGGTTATTTTATTATATATAACTTTAATTAATTATTATTATTTGGTTAGTTAAGGGCTTCGGTCACTTACTTGACTATTAATAGAATAGTTGTTGTTTATTGTGTTGTATTTGTGGTGTTAAGTTATTTATATAAGACTATACGTAATTTTAGTCAAGTTTTAAATAAATAAATTCTTTTATTTTTATACTTTTAAATATTTATAGAATATTTAATTTTAAACTAGAAAACTTTATCTTTTAATTTATTATTTATTATATAATAAATATATTATATAAAAAGTATATATAAGTTTAGGTTTAGCTTAATTAATTACTTAAAAAACCTTAGTTTTAATAATATTTAAAGTTTTAATATTATAATTTAATATATAAGTTATAAGGTTTAATAATTTATTATAATAATAATATTAATTTTATTTTATAGTTATATATTCAAAGAGAGAATTGTTTTTATTATTATATTTTATATTATTAAATAATTTAATAAGATTAATTTATATTTAAATCAATGGGCATAAAGTCTTATAATAGGTATTATAATATAAAATTAAATTATGAATATAATTAATATTAAATATTTTTTCTAATATAATTTAATAGTCTGTTATTTTTTATTTTATTAAGTATATTAATATAATAAAAAAAACTTTAAATATTAATTTATTTATTTTTTAAAGCTTTAATAAGTTAAATATTAATTAATATAGTAAATAATCTAGCTTTTTAATATAAAATCTTTTTTTTAATAATAGTATTAAATTATTATTTTACTTATAGGAAGGGAAACGGGGGAGGAGGGGGGGGGAGGAAGGAGAAGGAAGGAGAGGAGGAGGGAATGGGAGGAGGGGGAAGGGGGGGAGGGGAAAAGGAGAGAAAAAGGAGGAGGAGGGAGAGAGAGGGGCGAAGGAGGAAAAAGGAGAAGAGGGGAAAAAAATGAAGAAACGGGGGGAAGGAGGACGGGGAAGCGAGGAGGGAAGGGGAGAAGGAAAGCTAAGGGAGGGCCGGAAGCGGAAGAAGAGGCGGGGAAAGGGAAGGAGAGAAGGGAAGGAGGGCGGGGGAGGAGAAAGGAAGAAAGGAAGGCGGAAGGAGGGAGGGGGGAGGAACAGGGCGGAAAGGAGGAGAGAGGGGGGCCGGAAAAAGAGGGAAAAGGAGGAAAAAGGCGGGAAAGAGGAAGGGAGGAAGGGGAGGGAAGAGGGGAGAGAGAAGCGGGGGAAAGAAAGGAAAAGCGGGGAAAGAGGAGGGGGGGGAAAGGGGGGAAGAAGGGAAAAAGGGAGAAGAGGACAAAAGGGGAAAAAGAAGAGAGAAAAGAAAGGGGGAAGACGAGAAGAAAGAAGGGAAGGGGGGGGAGAAGGGGAGGAAAAGAGGGAAGTTAAGGGAAAAATTTTAATTTTAAAATAAAGTTTTAAAAAAATTATTTATATAAACATTAAGAAACTTAAAAATAAAAATAATATTAATAGTTATAAATTATTAATTTAATTTTAAAAAAATTAACATAATTTATTAAAATTATGTATTTTTATTATTTATTTATTAAAGTTAAATAATTATTATTACTAAATATTATTAAAATAGTTTAATATTATATTAATATTAAAGTTAATAAGTAATGTTTTTTCTTTATTTTTATTGCTTATGTTATATTAAATTCTTTTAGTAAAAAATATAAATCTTATTTATTATTATTATAAAAAAATAATAATCTTAATGAAACTACTATCATTAAAATTAATATTACTTAATGCTTTATAATAATCCAGTAAACAAAAATTATTAATATATAATATTTAAGTATTCTTTTAACAAGAACTATAAAATAAGTCTAGTTTATTAATAAAAAAATTAAAATAAAATTAAACAATTAAGAAATATTATTATAATTTAAGTTATTAAATAATTCATAATAAAACAAGGATATTTATAAGGAATTAAAACGAATTTAAAAAAATAAAAAAATTATATAATATATAAGTTTATTTAATTATAATAAATATAAGACTTATTTTTATAAAAATAAACTAATACTTTTATAATTTATAATAAGTAAATTATATTATAATAAATTTTTAATATTTAATTCTTTTAAATTTAAAGTTTTAATAAGTTAATTAAGATAATTAGTTGGCCAGGCTAAGGCTCTTTAATTAATAAGTAATATAAGTAGGACTAAAAGTAAGTTTATTTTAGTACATGACGGAAACAGGGGCGAGTGGTTATAGTCGGGTTATTATAAATAATAATAAAAACTCATTGTTAAAATTAAAGTATATATTTAAGGGGAAGAAGATAAAAAGGGATGGAGAACAGGTGGAGGAGATAACAACCCAACTATACACGGATCAGGCACAAAAAGAAAGGGGAAGAACTTAAGGAAGGCAAGAGAAGGGAAGAGGGGAAAACTAGAAGCGGGGACAAACCAACAAACAAGACGAGGGAAATTATAGAGGACGAAAAGGGAAAGCCAACGAAGGAAAAGAGAGAAGAAGACGGGAAGAAGGAGAGGAGGAGAGAAGACGAAAAGAGAGAGAGAGAAGAGAAGAGAGGGGAGAGGACGCGAAGAGGGGGACGAGGAGAACGAGAAGGGAGAAGAGGGGAGAGAGGGGAGGAGAGAGAACGGGAGAAGGAGGAGGGGGGAAAGAAGGAAAGAAGGAAGGAGGAAGAGAGAGGGAGGAGAAGGAGAATAAGGGGGGGAGAGAGGGAGGAGAGGGAGAGAGGATAAAGGGAGGGAATAAGATAGGGGGGAGGGAGGGGACGAGGAGAAACCGAAGAAGGAGGGGAGAAGGGAGAAAAACGAAGGGAGGAGAGAGGAAGAAGGGGGAGGAAACAAAGAGGACGGAGGCGGGAAGGAAGAACGGGGGAAGAAAAGAGGGAGGCCGGGGAAAAGGAAGAAGGGAAAGGAAGGCCGGGGGGGGAAAAGAGGAAGCCGGGGAAGAGGGGAAGGGAAAGATAAGAAGAGAAAGAAGAAAAGAAAAAGGGACGAGAAGGAGGAGGGACGCGGAAACGAGGAAAACGGGGACGGGGGGAGGAGGGAGGGAGAAAGAGAAAGAGTAGAAACGGAACGGAAGATTTAAGAATAAAGGAAAAAAATAAAAGAAGGAAACTTTATGATTAAGTTTTTAAATAATAAAAAACAGTTTAATTTTATTAAATTATATAAATAAAAGAATAATTAATAATATTATTTAAGATGTTATTTATTTTATAAAAAAGAGATTTAAAAGAAATGTAAAGGGAGAAAGACTAGTACCCTTTAAGAAATAACTTTAAAGGGAAGAAAAAAATACGGACTTTTAAGACGAGGAAACGGGGAGGAGGAAAAAAGAAGAAAAATAAAAAGAAAAAAGAATAGAAGGAAAACGAGGAGGAAAATAATAAAAAAAAAAATAAAAAAAATAAAAGTATTATTAAAATATTTTTAATTATTAAATATTTATTAAAATAATTAAAATAAAAATTTAAAAATAAAAGAAAAATAAAAAGTTAAGTTTTAATTTAAAAGATTAAAATAAATTTATTTAATTATAATTTATACTATTAAAATCTAATAACTTATAATAATTATATAATAGAATTTAAATAGTATAATTTAATAATATTATAATAGATTTAAGGATTTTTTAAAAAAAAAAATTTATAAATATAATAAAAAAAAAAAAATAAACGGGGAGTGGCGCAGTGGTAATAACGCCTGGTGACCTATCTCGAAAGGTCGTGGGTTCAAATCCTGCCTCCCTCACACTAAGAATAAGTTTTGCTTTGGCTGTGGCATATTAGCTTATCCTTAGATTACCCGAAGCCTGATTGTTAGAAAGGCAGCACTAGAAGCAGGATTGGTTCCCCTGCTTCTTCACCAATAGCAGAGCTTATACGAGGTAGGCTCTGCACGGAAAAAACAATATCCCGCAGTACTAACAAGGATCCTTGCAGAAGGGCTATGCCTAAGAAAGGGCTATGCCTGGTAAGGAAATTGAAGGTCAAGGGAAAAAAAAAACTAGTTATATGTGCCCTTAGGGGCCAGAGCAAAGGGGTATACCTAAAGCGTGGAAATAAGAGTAAAGAAGCTGTATATTTAAAAAACACCATTCCTTGTACTGCTAGCTTGATAGCTAGACAGCTAGCTACTATACTATATATCTTGATAGATATTAGATAGATAGATAGCCGCTTCATAAGCCTTTGGCTTCCATAAGCGTAATGAATAAAAAAAAAAAAAAAAAAAAAAAATAACTTTTAATAAAATTTTTATAATTATTATAAAAGTTAATATTATATTAAATAAATTAAATAAAAATCTAGAAAGAATTTTAAATAAATTATTTTACTAGAATAATTAATATTTATTAAACTAAGGAAAAAAAAATAATAAAATTATATTATCAACAATAATTTTAAATAATTTAAGAAAATAGACTTTAATACTATATAAAAAAAAAAGTTTTTTAAGTATTATAATTATAAAAAAATAAGATATATAATAAAAAACTATTAATTTTTAAGAAAAAAAAGAAATAAGTACTTATCCTTAAATTTAAAAAATAAGTTAATTCAATATAGAAAAAAAAAATCTTTAAATATTTATTATTTTATTAAATTATTTAATATAATAATAAATATTATATTTATTTATTAGGAAGAAAAGATTAATTATTTTTTTTAAAAGCTTCAATAAAAATTATTAACTATTATAATTATTTTAAAATAATTAAAGAAAAATAAAATTAAAAACAAAAAAATTATTAATAAAAATATAATTAATATTTTAAAGAATTTATAAATCAATTTAAGATTTTTTAATAAAATAATAATTATTAATTAAAAAAAATATTAAAGAAATTAATAATAGATTTATAATTCCTTAAATTATAATATTAATTTTGTTTTATTTTTTAAAAAAAACTAGTAGTTATATAATTAAAAGTAATTTTAAGTTTAAAAGAAAAAATACAATTTTATAATAAAAACTAGAAATAAGAATTAGTTATTTAGGAGTAAATATACCTTAATAAAAAATAGAGAAAGAATATAAATAAAACTTATTAAATATAATAATTATTTATTATTACTATTATAATACTTATTATTATAAAATATAAAAAATACTTTTAATAAAAGAAAATATTAAAAAAAAGTCTCATAAGAACTAAAATATTAAAAATAATTTAAACTATTATAGAATTATAAAAATAAAAAACTTATTAAAAAATATTATAAGCCTATAAAAGAAAAAAATTATATTAAAATATAAATAGTATACTTAATATTAAATATATAATATAGAAAAGAAATCGGACTCTAGAACTATAAAAAAAACTAGAAGGGAAACGAAAAGAGGGGGAGAGAATAGAAAAAAAGAAAGGCGAGGAAAAAAAACGATAAGAATGAAAGAGGAGAAAGAAAAGGAAAGAAAAGAAGAGGGGGAGAAACGAGAAAAGAGAAGAGAAGAGAGGAGAGGGGAAGGGAGAAAGGAGGGGAGAGGAGGGAGGAGAAAAAAACGGACGGGGAGGGGAAAGAAGAGAAAAAGTTTGGAGAAAAAAAGAAGGAGGAAGAGGAAAAGGAAGGGGAGAAGAGGAGAGGGAAAAAAAAAAGGAAAAGAAGGGAGAGAGAGGAAAGATAAAAAAAGAGAAGGGAGGAAGGAAGAGAAAAAAAAAAGGGGAGAAGAAGGAAAAAAAAAGGAAAGGAGGAAAATGAAGGGGGGGAAAGAATAAAGAAGGATAAAAAAAGAATAGAAGAGAAAAAAAGGGGAAGGGGAGAGGAAGAGAGGAGGAAACGGGGGGGAAGAGAGAAGAAGAAAAAAAAAAAAGAAAAAAAGAAGAAAGGAGAAAAAAGGAGGAGGGCGAGAGAAAAAAAAGAAAAAACGGGAAGAAAAGAGGAAAAAAAGAAAAAGAAAAAAGAAAAAAAAAAAGGAAGAAAAGCGGGGAGAAAAAGAGGAGAAGAAGAGAAAAAAGAGAAAAAACGAGGGGAAAAAAGGGGAAAGAAAAAAGGAGGGGGGAGAGAAAAGAAAAGGAGAAAAGGAGGGGGAAAGAAAAGAGGAGAGGAAAAGGGGAGAAAAGGGAGAAGGGGAAGAAAAGAAAAGGAAAAAGAGGGAAAGAAGAAAGGAAAAAAGAAGGAGAAAAAAAGAGAGGGAAAGGGGGGAAGGGAGGGAGGAAAGAGGGGAGGAGAGGGAGGGGAAAAAAAAAAGAAAAAACGGGAAGGAAGGAGGAAGGAGGAAGAAGGAAAGAAGAGGAGAAGGAAAAAGGAAAGAGGGGGAGGGGGAGGGGGAAGGGGAAAAAGGAAAAAAAAAGGAGAAAAGAGAAAGGAAGGGAGGAGGGGAAAGGGGAGGAAAAGGGAGAAAGGAGGAAAAGAAAAGGAAAAAAAGAAAGAGAAAAGAAGAGGGAAAAAGGAAAGAGAAAGGGGGGAAAGAGGGAAGAAGAGGGGAAGAAGGAAGGAAGAGAGGGAGAGGAGGGGAAAAAGAGAGGAAGGAGAGGGGGGAAAAAAAGAGGGAAAGAAAGGGAGGAGGAGAGAGAGGAAGAAGAGGGGGAGGGGGGGAAAAAAGAGGAAAAAAAGAGAAAAAAAGAGAGGGAGAAAAGAGGGAGGAAAGGAGAAAAAAGAAAAGGGGAAGGAAGGGGAGAAAAGAGGGGGGGGGAGAGGGAAAAAAGGAAAGGGGGAAAAGAGAGGAGGAGGGGGAAAGGGAGGAAAAAAAAAGGGAAAAAAAAGGGAAAGGAGAAAAAAAGAAGGGAGAGGAAAAAAGAGGAAAAAGAGAGAGAAAGGGGGAAGGGGAGAAAGGAGGAGGAAGAAGGGAGGAAAAAGGGGAGGAAAAGAAGGGAGAGGGGAGAAAAGAAAGAAAAAAAAAAAGAAGAAAGGGAAAGAAAAGAAGAAAAAGAGAAAAGAAGGGGAAAAGGGGAGGAAGAGAAGAAGGGGGAAAAGGAGGGGGGAGAAGAGGGAAGGAAAAAGAAGAAAGGAAAAGGAAAAGGAAGAGAGGGAAGGAGAGGGGGAAAAAAGAAAGAAAAGAAGAAAAGAAGAAAAAAGAGGGGGAGGAGAGGAGAGGGGAGGGAGAGGAAGGAGAGAAGGGGAGAGGAAAAGAGGGGAGGGAGAAGAAAAAAGGGAGAAGGAGGGGAAAAGGGGAAAAAAGAAAAAGAGGGAGGAGAAAAGGGGGGAGAAAAGGAAAGGGGGGAGAAAGGAGAAAAAGAGGAGGGAGGGGAGGAGAAGGGAAGAAGGAGGGAAAGAAGAAAGAAAAGAGAGGAAAGGGGGAAGAAAAGGGAAGGAGAAAAGGAGGGAGGAGAAAAAAAGAAAAAAGAAGGAAAGAAAGAGGGGAAAGAAAAAAAGAAAGGAGGGGGAAGAAAGGGGAAGGAGAAGAGATAAGGGGGAGAAGGAAAGAGAAAAAAAAAGGAGAAAGAAAGGGAAAGGAAGGGGAGAGGGAAAAGAAAAAAAAAGAGGGGGGGGGGAAAAAAAAGGAAAAAGGAGAGGGAAGGGGAAAAAGAAAAGGAAGGGGGAAAAAAAAACGGGGAGAAAAAAAGAGAGAGGGGAGGAGGAAGAAAAAAAGAGAAGGAGGAAAAAAAAGGAGAGGAGAAAAGGAGGAAAAAAAGGAGAGAAAGAGGGGAGAGAGAAAGAGAAAAAAAGGAGAAAAAGAAGAGAAGAAAGGAAAAAAGAGAAGAGGGGGAGGAAGAGGGAAAAAAAAAAAAGGAAAAGAGAAGAGGGGAGGAGAGGAGGGAGAAAAAAAGAAAAAGGAAGGAAGACGGAGGGGAGAAAAAAGGAGAAGGGGGACGAAGAGGAGAAGGAGGAGAAAAAGGAAGAAGAGGGAAGGAGAGGAGAAAGGGAGGGGGAGGGAAAAAAAGGAGGGAGGAAAAGCGGAGAGAAGAGAGAGAGGGAGGGAGAGGCAGGAAGGGAGAAAAGAAAGAGAGGAGGGAGGGGAGAAAAAAAGAAAGAAGAGAAAAAAAAGGAAGGGGGAGGGGGAGGAAAAAGAGAAGGAAGAAGGAGAAAAGACGGGAAAAAAGGAGGGGAAAGGAAAAAGGAAGAGGGAGGGGAAAGGGGAAGAAGAGGGGAGAAGGAAAGGAAAGAGAAAGGAGGAAGGGGAGAGGAGGGAGGAGGGGTAAAGAAAGAAAGAAAGAAAAGAGCGAAGGAAAGGAGGAAAAGAGAGGGAGAGGAGGAGAGGAAGGGGAAGGAAAAGAAGGAAAGAAGAGAGGGAGGGAGAAGAGAAAGGAAAGGAGAAGAGGGAGAGAGGAAAAAGGGAGAAAAAGAAGGGGAGGGGGGAGAAAGGAGAAAGGGAGGGGAAAAAGAGAGAAACGGGGGAAAAAAAGGGAGAGAGGAAGAAAAGAAAAAGAGAGAGAAAAAAAGAAGAAAAGGGGAGAAAAAGGGAGAAAGAGAAGGGAAAGGGAGGGAAGAAGAAAGAAAGAAAGAGAGAAAGGAAAAAAAAGGGAAGAAAGGAAACGGGGAAAAAAAGAAAGGGAGGGGAGGAGAAGACGGGAGAAAGAAGAAACGAGGAAAGAGGGAGAGAGAAAGGACGGGAAGAAGAAAGGAAAGGGGAAAAAGGAAAAGGAGAGAAAAGGGGAAAAAAAAGGAAAAAAAGGAAGGAGAAACGGAAAGGGAAGAAAAAAACGAAAAGAGAGGGAAGAGGGGAGAGGGGACGGGGAAAAAAAAGAGGGAGGAAGAAAGAAAGGAAGAAAAGAAGGAGAAAGAAAAGGAGGAGAAAAAGAAAAAAAGAAAAAGAGAAAAAGGAGGAGAGAGAAGGGAAGAAAAAGAAAGAAAAAGAGGGAAGAAAAGAAAAAAAGGAGAAGAGGAAAAAGAAGACGGAAAAAACGGAAAAAAAGAGGGGAAAGAGACGGGAAAACGGGGAGAGGAAGGGGAGGAAAAAGGGAAAAGGCGAAAGGAAGGAAGAAAAGAGGGGAAGGAAGAGGAGGAAAAAAAAGAGGAAGAGGGGGAAGGGGGGAAGAGGGGAGAAGAGGAAGGGGGGGGGAAGAAAGAAAGAGGAGACGGGAAGAGAGGAAAAGGGAGGGGGTAAGAAAAAAAAAAAAGAAAAAGAAAAAAAAGAAGAAAAAGAAGAAGGGAAAGAAAAGAAGGGAAAAAGAAAATGAAGAGGGGAAAGGAGAAGGGAGGGGAAGAAGAAGGAAAAAAGAAAAAGAAAGAGGGGAAAAAAAAAAAAAGAGGAAGGAAAAAAAAAAAAAAGAGGAAAGAAGGAAAAAGAAATTAGAAGAAAGAAAACGGGGGAAGGGAGAGAAGAAAAGGGGGGAAAAGGGGGAGAAAAAAAAGAAAAAAAAGACGAGGACGGGAAAGGAAAAAAGAAAAAAAAGGGAAAGGGAGAGAACGGGGGGGGGAGAGGAAGAAGAAGGAAAGCGGGGAGAAGAGAGGGAACAAGCGGAGAAAAGAGAAGAAAAAAAAGAGGAAAAAAAAAAAGAAGGAAGAAAGCGGAAAAAGAAAAGGGGAAAAAAAAAAAAAGAGGAGAGGAGAAACGAAGAAGAAGAAGAGGGAAAGGAGAGAAGGAAAAGAGAAAAGGAAGGAAGGAAAAGCGAGAAGAAGACGGAAGAAAGAGAGGAGGAGAGAAGACGGAAAAAGAGAGAGAGAAGAAGAGAAGACAGGGGAGGACGGGAAGACGGGGAGGAGAAAAAGAACCGAGAATACCTTAGAGATTATATAACCTTTATAATTATACTTTTTAAATAATAAATAACTAATTATTAATATAATTATATACTTATTACTATTATAATAATAATCTCTTTTATACGCTTAGTTTTATATTATTTACTATTATTATAATACCTATAACAAGATTACTTAATATAATATATGCTTTATCTATTCTGCTAGTATAAATCTAGAAATCGTCTACCCTATAGTCCTATAGGAACCGGTTCGTCACAGTTGCCCTAGCAATCCCAGAACGGGAATACTTTAGACCTATCCTGGACCCAGTACAGGAATAAAATAAAACTAGACAGATAGTATAGTTAGTTTTATAATTCTTTGAATAAAACTATTATAACGCTTAAATGCAGCCGCTTTAGGGCTAGTCTATAACAAAAAATAAACTTAAGCTTTTCATTAAATTATTAAATAATTGTAATTTATATAATATCTTGGATTGTAAATGGTTGACAATAAGGTTTAGTAGTTTATAGTTAATTAACTTAAAAAGACTAATGTTACTCCGTGAGTATGTGCTAAATGACTATATGAATAGTTAAGTCGTAATAGTTTTTTTACTTTTACATTAAGTATATATTTATTTATTTTTTATAACTTTTCGTTATTAAATAAAAGTAGTTAATAAAGTATTAACTTTATTTTGCAATATACTATCTTAAAGCCTTGTGAACTTTATATTTTAAAGCATTCACAGATTTAACCACAGCACCAACTCGCTTTTCAACCTCTTCAATGTTTAAAAACTCAATGTTAATACATGTAAGGAAAACAACAAGCATTGTCTTTAACTGCAATATTGCAAAGGAAGAACTAGGGCATGCTCTTGGCCCCGCCAGAAACGGCAAGTATTCACAACGATTCTCTATCTTATTTTGTGCACACCAATCCATCTCTCTGGGAGAAAGTCATTCGCGGTCGCACCCCAGACTTGCTCATCGTGATGAAGAAGATGAATCGAGGCAATAATAACTGATCCTTTTGGAAGAATGACTGTGTCTTCCTTTTTGGTCTGAACTATAATTGGTTTCGTAGCTAGTCGGCCTGTGCTTGAGATTGGGGGATGCATGCGAAAAATCTCACTGACCACTGCATCAAGGTATGTCATTTTTTGAAGTGTGTGGAATTCAGGATCGCCATTCTCACATCCGTTTTCGTGAAACTCCAGTCTCAGCTTTTCGATAACTTCCGGATGGAGACTAAGCTCATAAATGGCCCAGAAGAGCACAATTGCAGAAGCTTCATGACCCAGTGTGAAAACTTGGCGAGCTTGTGCTAAGACATCGCCTGTAACTGGAGCTTTAGAGGAGCCACCGGATTCCTGGGATACTCTTTCTAGAAAGCAGCGTTTATATGTCTCCTCACATTGTCGCTCCGGGTCAAGCTTCCCAAGGTTCCGACCCAGCAGTTTCTTCATAAGCTCATCGATTTGATCTCGTATGCTTTGCTCGATATGATCTGGTTCCCAGAAAGATTTACCAGAGAGGAAATTGCGAACCGCATGACGAGCAAAATGCCCCATGTCATCGGCGATGCTAACGAGTCGGGTCAAGGTAGAGGAGAGGTCGCTGGATAGCTCCGAGACGTTATCAAGACCTAGTGCCACATACCAGACAGCATCTAATGCGAATGCTTCCATTGTCTGGGCAAAGTCAGAGCCCTCTTTGTTGTCTTTCATCTGTTGAACATGCCGCTTTGCTATTCGTAGTATACCCCCGTAGGAGGATTTAAGAGCCGTTGGACTATGAAAATCTTTGTGAAAACCATTTCGCCAGCGGTGCCAGTCCTTTCCATCGGCAGTTGCTGCCACATCGCCAATCATGCGTTGCAGATTGCTAAAGGGACCATCGCCGTTCGGACCAACTCTGGTAATACTATCTGCATTGCGGACGAAAACTTGGCGCAGTACGTCTGGATCGCGTAGATAGATAAGCGGGAAAGTTCCAATCCACGAGTAAGATATGCCATAGCCCTTGGCAGTCTCAAAGCACGCGCTCATGGCTGAGGAGTAGGCATTTCCAAAACATACTTTGGGAAAGATACCAAAAATTGGATAGCCTGGCACTTCCGGCACATTGCGGAGAGACGATTTACACTTGAAGTTCCGTGTAACTAACCGCCAGGTTTGTAGGAGGCTCAGATACGTTGAAAAGGCAACTATTATGAGCCAAAGTAAATGACTACATTCGGATATCGCCCACTTTCTATCATTGCTGTAATGAGAAGGAGTAATTGGAGGTGCCGGATGCCTTAGAGATGGAAATACACTTAGATGATGGTGTTGTTCTTCCATATCTAAAGAATACTCTATGAGCTGTCCAAACAAATAGAGACTAGGTTCTGAGCCAGTAGATCGGGGATTAATGGCAAGGAAAAGCATTAAAGGGGGGCCATTTATGCGTTCCGGGAATGTCATGAGAACAGACGGTTCCATCCAGAAATGGCCAATACCAAAAGCAAAAGCAGGCCTATGGTAGGCCACTGAGCTAAAGGGGAATGAGACAATTGATAATTTAGGCAAATGGCGGTCAGGTTCCTCGGTGCCATTAGGGATGTCTCATTGCAAAAGTGAGAATGTTCAATCTAGACTAGTCCTCCCATGCTATGGTACAGTCAGGCATGTTAGACAATGGTCTTCTTGTGGTTAATGTCGAGAATTCTCTGGGATGCTAATAACAAGCCTACTCTATTTATGATATTATCTTAGTTTTTTTAAGACATATCCCAAGGTATATGTATATTACTAAAAGCCTTGTTTTTTACCTTACTTTAATAGTACAAGCCTCGTTTTAACTCATTAATTTTAACCAATCAAAGCAAGGTTTACTATTATCCAAGCCACAGATAAATTATTACAGTACCAACGTAATACACATCAGACATATACACCCTTCCAAATCATTCGTCTCCAGAAAGCTGCTCGGTGACATTCGACTTGACCTTGCTAGCAAAGTGCTCCACAAGCGCGGCATGCGACTTCTTCATCGTCTCTTGAATCCACCCCGTCATCAGAAAGTTGCATCCCAGGTCCACGTCCTCTCTTAGATACAAGCCCTCAGAGGGTGCGCCCACATCCATCTCCGTAGGCTCTTGTGGTCCACCTGTTGAATACCCACCTACAGACCACTTGTTCTTAACATCTATCGCCAGCGGCGCGTAAGAGTGCGTCAACAGGCCAGTCGGCAAATTTTGAAATGAGCATGTGAAGGAGGTGTTCCAGGTGATGAGTCCGAACATGTAGGATACTGTTTCCACGATCGAGTACCACACATGTTCGCGCTCCTCTGACAGTACGTGTTCGGGCGGAGAGATGCAGTTGTACTCAACGATGAGAGGGTTGAGTTCAATCATTTTGATGTGGTCATGGAGGAAAGCCAATGCCTCTTCCCGGGAGATGCTTGGAGGGAGAGGTGTGAATATGGTGAAGGTTTTTCGATTAGACATATTGATTGATGTTGATGCTATCCTGTGGTGCTGAGTGAGTGAATCTGCATGTATTATACCTATCCAGAAGCGGTGTGTACGTTTGGAATGTTAAGAGCACGAATGAGGGTGATCTTTTGCATCCAAGACCATGGATGCTAGCTCGCTATGACCCAAAACACACTCCTGAGCTGAAAAAAAAATTAGCTTTCACATCTCCTGTGTCTTACCTTTCCTGTGTTTGGCGATAAAGGCGCGTTGTTACACAACCGCAGATTTAATTATGAGTAAGCTTCGCTAATGCAGCGATTAGCCATAACTAACTAGTTGTGCTCACTATCTCTATTAATTTCTCATTGTCTTGATTATTGCTTTTTTAAGGGTAGTATAGTAAAGGAGCTAAAACGTATAATATACAGTCTACCCCTGAATGTTTCAGTTTTCATGACCTGGCTAGGGTTCAGATCAAAGATTATTACTCAATTAGCTTATAAGAAATATTAGCTATAGGTATTAAAAAAACCTCTAGATTATAAGGTAGATTTTGAATAACTAAAGTACTTCATACTAATAAAAGGCTTAGTCACGGGGTGCGAAATATTCAAGGGATAGACTATAATATTATAGCCTGACTTCATAATAAACTATAAACCCTTGTTTTAGTAACAAAGACTTTTTATGCATAGCACAACGCTAAACTATATTTAGTATAGTAATAGCAAAGAAAACAGTACAAGAACAAAAGGAATATGAAAAAAGCTTAAGTTTTATAAATTCATGATTTTGTTTTTGTAATACAATAGGGTTACAAAAATCTACACCGTGTAACATTCCAAGCGGTTCTTTTAACAAGAATTATAAGATAAGTTGAGTTTGTGTGACGACCCAACCCTGCCTGGTTAAGCTTGCCCCACTTTTAGTAATACTTGTGCTAGTTATTGACCAAGGTATAAGCACGAAAGAACCTCGGGTATCTTAGCCAATTAACACGCTAGAACTGGCTTACTACTAAAGGATTGAATTACTAGGTAAGCTAAAGAATTACTTAATAATTTAACTAGTTATTTAATGATTATAAAGAGCTATTTATAAAAGTATAAGTTTATTCTAATAGAAATTAAACTTATACTTATTATAATTAAAATAAATTTAACTATTATATAATCTTTTATATTATTTAAATAAAATTAACTTTAGTTAATTATTAATAAATAAGTTTATTATTAATTATGTAATAATTAACCTGTAATATATTTATTAATTATTTAAATTTATTTTAATTTTTTGTTAATAAACTTGATTTATTTTATAATTCTTGTTAAAAGAATAACTAGAATATTATAGTTTATTGGTAAAGAATTAAAATAAATTTAAGCAGTTAATTGTAATATTTTAGTTATTTTTTTAATGAGAATTATAAAATATATTTAACTTATAAATAAAAGATTAAAATAAATTTAAATAATAAATATATATATTATAGTTTGAATTGTAAAATAATTAATAATAAATAATATTAATAATACATTAAAATTAATTTTATTTGAATAATATAGGAAATTATATAATAAATAAGTTTATTATAGTTAAAATAAATATAAAATTTATTTTTATTAAAAAAAACTAATAAACTATTAGTTAATAAAAATTATATAGGAAAAACTCACTTTAAGCCCTTGGGTTAAGGTTAAGTAAAAGATAGTTTTTAAAGGATTTTTTTTATAAAAATTTCATAATTTAAAATATTTATAGAAATATAAATAAATATTATTTAAAATAATTAATAAATAAATTTAATATAATTATAGATTAAGTAATAAATTATATAATAGATCAAGTAATAAATTAAGTAATTAATTAAGTAATTAATTTAGTAAAAAATTAAGTTAATTAAGAGGTTAATAACTTTACTCCTAGGGGCAGGGTTTATAATAAATAATTAAATAGCTAATTAAATAATAAGTAATCTTGCCCTTGGGGGCAGGGTCTACTAGTAAAAGATTAAGTAATTGATTAAGTAATTAATTAAATAGTTAATAACCCTGTCTCTGGGGATAGGATTTATTATTAATAAATAAAGTAATTAACTAAAAAGTAAATAACCTTGCTTTTAGGGGCAGGGTTTATAAATAAATAATTAAGTAATTAATTAAATAATTAATTAAAAAGTTAATTAAGAAAGTGAGTGACTTTGCTTCTAGGGGCAGGGTTTACTAGTAAAAAATTAAATAGTCGATTAAGTAATTAATTAAGTAATTAATAATTTTGTTCCTAAGGGTAGGGTTTATTATTAAAAGATAAAATAGTTAATTAAAAAGTAAGTGATTTTATTCTTAAGGGTAGGGTTTATTAGTAAAAGATTAAGTAGTTAATTAAGTAATTAATTAAGTAATAAGTGATTTTGTTTCTAGGGGCAGGGTTTATAAATAAATAATTAAGTAGCTAATTAAACAGTTAATTAAAAAGTTAATTAAAAAAATAAATAACTCTGTTCTCAGGGGTAGGGTTTATAATAAAAGATTATATAGGAAAAACTCACCTTAAGCCCTTGGGTTAAGGTTAAGTAAAAGACAGTTTTTAAAGGGTTTTTTTATAAAAACTTTAAAATTTAAAACATTTATAAAAATATAAATAAATATTATTTAAAATAATTAATAAATTTAAAATAACTATAAATTAAATAATAAATTATATAATAAACCAAATAATAAATTAAATAATTAATTAAATAATTAATTTAATAAAAGATTAAATTAATTAAAAGATTAATAACCCTATCCTTAGGGGCAAGGTTTATAATAAATAATTAAATAATTAATCAAGTAGTAAGTAACCTTGCCTTTGAGGGTAGGATTTACTACTAATAAACTAAGTAATTAATTAAATAATAAGTGATTCTGTCTCCGGGAGTAGGGTCTATAAATAAATGATTAAATAACCAATTAAACAGTTAATTAAAAAATTAATTAAGAAAATAAATAACTTTACCCCCAAGGGTAGGGTTTATTATTAATAAATAAAGTAGTTAACTAAGAAATAAATAACCTTGCCCTCAAGGGTAGGGTCTACTATTAAAAGACTAAGCAATTAATTAAAAAGTAAGTGACTTTGCCCCTAGGGGCAGGGTCCATAAATTATATAAGAAAAACTCACTTTAAGCCCTTGGGTTAAGGTTAAATAAAAAATAGTTTTTAAAGAGTTTTTTTATAAAAATTTTAAAATTTAAAATATTTATAAAAATATAAATAAATATTATTTAAAATAATAATAAATAAATTTAAAATAACTATAAATTAAATAATAAATTATATAATAAATTAAATAATAAATTAAGTAATTAATTAAATAATTAATTTAATAAAAAACTAAGTTAATCAAGAGGTTAATAACTTTGCCCCTGGGGGCAGGGTTTATAATAAATTTAAGGCCTAAAACTAGTCCAGTGGGTTTAGGGTTAGGGTACTTGTAAATTTAAAAATACCTAGTCTAATCCTATCCTGTAAAATAGACTTTTAACTATGCTTATATTAAAAAAAAATTAACCCTATCTCACAAAACAGACTCTTAATTATAAACTAAACTTATAGTAAAAAATAACTTAATCCTATCCTAAAAAATAAACTTTTATTTATAAACTAAGCTTAAAGTAAAAATAGCTTGACCTTATCTCATAAAACAAACTTTTAGCTATTTTTATAATAATAAAACTTAATTCTGTTTCTTAAAATAAACTTTTAATTAAGCTTAAAGTAAAAGTAGTTTAACCCTATTTTATAAGATAAACTCTTAATCAAGTTTATAATAATAAAACTTAATTCTATTTTAAAAAATAAACTCTTATTTATAAACTAAACTTATAGTAAAAAAAACTTAACTCTATCCCAAGGGATAGACTTTTAACTATACTTATATTAAAAAAAAATTAATCCTGTTTTATAAAATAGACTTTTAATTAAGCTTAAAATAAAAGTAACTTAATTCTATCTTTTAAAATAATCTTTTAATTATTATTATAATAAAAAAGATTTAATTTTATTTTATAAAATAAATTTTTAACTAAATTTATAATAAAAATAGTTTAATTCTGTCTTAAGGGATAGACTTTTAATTAAGAATAAAAAAAACTTAATCCTATTCTACGGGATAGACTTTTAGTTATAGACCAAGTTTATAAAAAAAAAATTTAATCCTGTCTTAAGGGATAGGCTTTTAATTATAGACTATACTTAAAATAAAAATAACTTAACCCTATCCTGCAAAACAGACTTTTAGCTATATTTATAAAAAACAGTTTAACCTTATCCTGTAAAATAGACTTTTAGTTATAAACCAAGCTTATAGAAAAAAAGCTTAACCCCATCCCAAAAGATAAATTTTAATTATACTTAAAATAAAAGTAACTTAATCCTGTCCTGCGGGATAAAATATTAATTAAGCTTATAATAATAAAACTTAATCCTATCCTAAGAGATAGACTTTTAATTATAAATTAAGCTTATAAAAAAAAAGCTTAACTCTGTCCTAAGGAATAGACTTTTAATTAAGCTTAGACTAAAAGAAATATAATTCTATCTCTTAGGATAGGTTATTAGTTATAAACTAAGCTTAAAGTAATAGTATTTAATCTTATTTTGTAGGATAGACTTTTAGTTAATTTTATAGTAAAAGAAACTTAATTTTATTTTTTAGGATAAATTATTAATTAAGCTTAAAATAAAAGTAGCTAGATTCTGTTCTGAAAGACAGACTCTTAATTAAGCTTATAGTAATAAAACTTAACCCTGTCTTGTAGAATAGACTTAATTATACTTATACTAAAAGAAGATTAATTTTATTTTAAAGGATAAATTTTTAGTTATGCTTATAGTAAAAAAAATTTAACCCTGTCTTAAGAGATAGACTTTTAGTTATACTTATAAAAAAATAACTCGATCCTGTTCTGTGGAATAGACTTTTAATTAAGCTTAAAATAAAAATAGTTTAATCTTATCTTAAGGGACAGACTTTTAATTATGTTTATAAAAAATAGTTTAACTCTGTTCTAAGAGATAAATTTTTGGTTAAGCTTAAAGTAAAAGTAACTTAATTTTATTCCACGGGATAGACTTTTAATTATAAATTAAGCTTATAAAAAAAAAGCTTAATCTTATTTTTTGAAATAAACTTTTAATTAAGTTTATAAAAAACAATTTAACCTTATTTTATAAAATAAACTTTAGTTATATTTATTAAAAAAATATAATCCTTTTTTTAAAAATAAATAAATAAAAAAATAATATATTTAACTTTAATCTTATAAAACTTACTTTTTAATTATATCTTTTTTAATTTAATCATTTTATAGTATTTATTAAATTATATTTTTTTATTTTTATTAAATACCTTTATTAAAAACTTTTTTATATTTTTTATAAATCTAATAAGCTTTTAATAATACTATAAAAAAAAATAAACACTTGTATTAAGGACGCATGTTTCCCGGAAACGTGAGCTTTACCCATACTAAACATAAGCTAAAAACCCCTGCCAAAATCCCATCTCAGGTCCCGAAGCTGTAAAAATAAAGAACAGTAATTGGCTAAAATATACATGGGCTCAAGCAGCACAATTAGTCAAATCGATTATATAAGAAAAACTCACCTTAAGCCCTTAGGTTAAGGTTAAGTAAAAAACAGTTTTTAAAGGGTTTTTTTATAAAAATTTCAAAATTTATAAATAAATATTATTTAAAATAATTAATAAATAAATTTAAAATAACTATAAATTAAGTAATAAACTATATAATAGACTAAATAATAAACTAAATAATTAACTAAGTAATTAATTTAATAAAAGATTAAGTTAACTAAAAAATTAATAACTTTACTCCCAAGAACAGGGTCTATAATAAATAACTAAGCAATTAATTAAATAATAAGTAACCCTACCCCCGGGGACAGAGTTTATTACTAATAAATAAAATAATTAATTAAAAAATAAGTAACCCTGCCCTTAGAAGTAAAGTCTACTACTAAAAGATTAAGCAATCAATTAAATAGTCAATCAAGTAATCAATAACCCTGCCCCCAAGAGCAGGATCTATTACTAATAGATAAAATAATCAATTAAAAAATAAATAATCCTATCCCTAAGGACAGGGTCTATTATTAAAAAACCAAAAAATCAACTAACAAATAAATAACCCTACCCCCAAGGACAAGGTCTATTACTAACAGACAAAACAATTAACTAAAAAATAAATAACCCTACCCCCAAAAACAGGGTCTACCACCAAAAGACTAAAAAATCAACTAATAAGTAAATAACCCTACCCTCGGAGATAAGGTTTATAAATAAATAACTAAGCAACTAATCAAACAGTCAACTAAAAAATTAACCAAGAAAATAAATAACCTTAACCGCGAGGCCAACGGTATCCAGCGCCAGATACCACTGTAACTGGCTAATATATTATGATAGTGCAGACTGTATTCTAGGGTAGTATTATATGGCTTCTTGAGGTAGTGCTAGAAAAACAAATGCTAGGATAGATTATAAAATAAAAGAAAAATTAATTAAGCTTATATAATAAAAAATTAACCTTTTATCTTTATTTATATAATTTAATTATTTTTATTATAATATTTATATTTTATTCTTAAATTAAAAGTTATTATTACTTTTATTTTTTTTATTTTTTTATTTTAAATATTTAATTAAATATTAATTTAATATTAACTTTTATATTAAATTTATATAATTTTATTATATTAATTTAAATTAACTAATAATTAAAATCTTTTATTTAATTATTATTTAAATTTATTATTTTAATTTAAGTTATCCAGGACTAATAAAAGTTTTATAATTTTTTATATTTTTTTATTATTATTATATTTTTTTTACTATTATAAATAAAAGTTTAATTAAGAATATAAACATTAAATTTAATTAAAAATTTTATTAAAAGTATATAATTAATTAATAAAATATTTTTATATAATTATATATTTAGTTAAAAGAAATAGTATAAAAAAAGAAAAAGAATTTAAATAAAAGTTTAAAAAAAAAATAAAAAAAGTAAAGAATTTTAAAAACTAAAACTATAAAAGATTTTAATTAACTTAAAAAAATAAATTTAAAAATTTTTATTTAATTAATTACTTATAAAAACTTTTTATAAAAAATAATAAAAAAAAAAAATCTTTTTTTTTTAATTATAAAATTAAAAAAAAAAAATATTAAAAGTATAAAATTTTATATAACTTTAAATTAAAGTCTAGAATAATTTATTTTATATAAATAAAAAAATTAAGCTTATTAAAACTTAAAAAGTAAATAAAATTTAATTAAATTATATAAAAAATTATTTTAAAAAATTAAAATAAATAATTTAAGACTTAAAAGATAATATAATATATATAAAAATAATAAAAAATATTTATAAAAGAAAATAAATTTTATAAGGCCATAATTAAACTATTATAAAAGTAATTAATTTTATTAGCCTTAAAGAAAAAGAATTATAAAAAAAAAGTTTATAAAATAGTATATTTTTAAAAAAAAAATTTATTTATTTTTATAGTATTAAAAGTAAAAAAAAAAAAAAAAAAAAAAAGAATTTATTATAACTATTAATTAAATTAAAAGAATAAAAAATATTTATTAAAATAAAAAATATAAAAAATTAAAAAAAAATAAATAAAAGTATTTAATTTAATTAAATAATAATAAAAAAAATTAAAAACTTATATAAATAAAACTCTTATAAAAGAAAAATATTTTATTTTTTAAAAATATAAGTCTTAAAATACTTAATAAATAATATTAATTAAAATTTTTTTTTTTTTAAGGTTTTAATTACAAAAAAAAAATTAAAATTATTTTAAAAAAATTTTAATAATTATTAAAACCTTTTAAAACTAATATTATTTAATTATTTAAATATAAAAATAAACCTCTATTAAAACTCTAGTTTTAATACAAAAAACTTATTTTTTTAAGCTATAAAAAAAAAATAAAAAAAAATTTAATTATAAGTTAAATAAAAATAATTTAAGAGATATTTTATTATTAAAATATTCTTAAAAATTAATCTTTAAAATTTTTTTAAATTTTATAAGCTTTTTATTAATAAAAACTTTAAAAAAGAAAAATATAAAATATAGTAAAAACTTTAATAATAGCTTAAAAGATATTAAAATATTTTATTATTTTATAAATAAGATTATTTAATATTCTTTTATATTAATAAATATTTAATTTAATAAAAAAAATATAATTAATTTTTTAGAAAAATTTAAATTAAATATATAATTAATTAATATTAAAAAGAAAAAATAAATTAAATATTTTAAGTAGTATATAAATAATTATAATATTAATTATAAGATTAAGTAAGTTATAAATAAGCTTTTTTAAAAGAATATTATTTTAGAACTTAAAAAAACTTTTAAAAAGCTAGATTTTATATAGTTTAATAATAAAAAAAACTAATTTAATTATATAATAAAGAAATAATTATTATATAACTTTAAGAAAATTAATAAATAATTATTAAAATACTAGTATTTTATTAAATAAGTATATAATAAAAACTAAAAGTTTAATAAGAAAACTATAAAATAGTTAATAAATTATATTAATTATAAGATTATTTATTATATAACTAATAAAATATTTTTATAATTTAAAAATATTTTAAAACAAAAATATTTAATAATCTAGTAAAAGATTAATTATTTTATTAAAAAAAGAATTTTTATAAATAATTCTAATAATAATAAAAACTTTTTAAAAGTATTTTTAAACTTAAACTAGAAAAAAGTTATATTTAAAAAATAAAAGTATTAAAAATCTAAGAAATTTTTATATAATTTAAAAAATAAAAAAAAAAAAAAATTTATTTTTAAAATAACAAAATAAATAAATTAACTTTTAAACTTAATAAGCTTAAAATCTATATAAAAAAATTAAAAAAAAAAAAAATTTACTTAACTAAGAATTTATAAAAAAGAATTAGTTTTAAGCTAGATCTACTTAAATAAAAAATACTAGTAATAAAAAACATTTAATTATTTTTTATATAATAATAATAATATAAGTAAAAATAAATAAATATTAATATTATAATATAAAAAGATATTATTTTAATAATTATAATATCTGTTTAAAGAATAACAATAAAAATTATAATAAATATAATTAAATAACTTAAATACTATAAGTAAAGAATAAAAAAAATAAGATCTTTTTAAAACTAATTAAATAATTTTAAAAGAATTTAATAATAAAAAAACTTTTAATCTTTTAACTTTAAAAAAATCTTATAGATTATACTTAAAACCTTTTAAACTAAATTAAAAAAAAACTAAACCCTTAATTATAAAATTAAATATTTAATAAAATAAAAGAATTAAATATATTTTTTTAATATATTAAAAAAAATAATTTTAATTAATTTATATTAAAAAAGATTAATAAAAAAGATAGGTATTTAAAATTAAAAATTAAAAATTAAAATATTATTTATTATAAAAAATCTCTTTTTTATATATTAATTATTAAAAAAAATTTTTGTTTAAAAGAATTAAATTAAATACTTAAGATATATATATTAATAATTTAAATAAATAAATTAAAAAGATAATAAGTAAAAAAAAATAATAATAAGAAAAATAAAAAAATAATAATTTTAATTAATTTATTAAAAAATAAACCTACTAGTCTTTAAAAAAAATAAACTTAAAAAATAATTAAAATTATTATTTTTTTTTAGCTAAAAGAAAAAATAGTAAATAAGTTAAAAAAGAAAATTTTAAGTAAAAAAATTAATATTTTTTTAATTAATTTATTTTTAATATACCTAGAGTTAATATTTAAAATAAGGTATATTTTTTTTAATATATCTTAAAAAATAAAAAAATAAAATTTATTAATAATAATAATAACTAAAAAAACAAAAAATTATATACTTTTATAATTATAAAAGTTAATTTTATTTTTTTAAATAATATATTAAAAAAACTTTTTATAATCTTATAATATTATAATTATTACTAATAAATTTAATAAGAATATTTAAATCTTATTAAGTAAGCTTTAAAAAAAAATTAATATTAAATTAAAAAAAAAAATTTATAATAATAATTAATTATAAAGATAAAATTATTATTAGGATTAAAAGAGTAATAGTAAAAGTATTAAAATTAAATTAAAATAAATATAATAATATATTAGTTAATTATATTAAAATTATTTAAAGGATAAGTAAAGAAATTCAAAAAGTTAAAATAAAAAAAAAAGAAAAAGATCTTAAAGACTTTAAAAAAGTATATAAAATATTTTATTATTTAAAGTTATATTTTAAATTAAATTTATTAAATAAATAAAAAAAAAAAAAGTAATAATAATATTAAAAGAAAATATAAAAAATAAAAGTTTTTATAAAATATTTATTAAATTGTTAATATAAAATAATTTAATTAACTTTTATTTTAAATTAATAATTTTATTTATATTAAATAAAAGTAAAATAATTAATTAAGTATAAAAGAATAAAATTATAAGTTTATAAAAAACTAATAATAAATTAAAAAGCTAAAAAGATTATAATTAAATTAATAATATATATAGGTTTAAAGAAATTTTTTTTTAAAAATTAAAAAAACTTTTTTTTAAAATAATTATTAAATTAATATTAAATACTAATATTAGTATATTAATAAAAGCTTTTAAATAAATAATAAAAGTTTTTAAAAATAATGTTTTTTTATAAAAAAAAAGAAATATTAAATGATTTATAATAAAATATATTAAAAAAGTAAAAAGTATTAAAGACTTTAAGATAAAAAAAATAATATTTAAATAAGTAAAAAATATATCTTATAAAAAAGAATTAACTAATTAAATATATATTTTAATAATCTTATTTAATATTTTATTTATTAATTAATTAATATTAATTAAACAATTATTATTTATAATACTAGTAAAACTAAATAATCTTATAATAAAACTAATTAAAATATTAATAAATTTAAAAATAAAAAATAATATTATTTTAAAAAATCTTATATTATAAAATAAATTAAAAATTAAATATAAAAAAAATAAGTTTAATAATTATATACTTAAACATAAGTATATAAATAATTAATATAATTATTATTAAAGTATATTTAAAGAATATATAAATAAAATAATAATATATATATATTATTAAATAAAATTAGTTTTTTTTTATTATTAAAAGTATTTTTTATTAAATCTATAAGAATATTTTTTAAATATTTATTAATAATAAATTAAATATTTTTTTATATAATTTTAAAAAATATTTATATTATTATTTTTATAGCTAGTTTAATAAAACAAGACTTTAACTTATACTAGATAAAAGAAAAAATAATAAATAAAGTTAAAATTTATAGCATATAAGTATAAAAAAACATTAATTTTTATAATAAAAAAAAAGTTAATATTAAAAAAAAATAAAATTATTATTTTAATAAATAATTAAATAATAAATAAAATATTAGATTAAATATAATTAAAAGTTATAAGCTTAAATAAAGAAAAAAAGATAGTTTTAACTAAAAAAATAAAAGTATATATAATTACATTTAAAAATATTAAAAAAAGTTAATGCTTAAAAAAAAAAAAACTTAAAACTATATTTTTAAATTTAAAATATAAAATAATAAAAAAATATTTAATAAATTTAAAAGGATTAAATATTTACTAGGATATATAAAAGTATAAGATTTAATATATAAGTACTAGATAAAAGAAAAACTAAGACTTAAAGATAAATAAGTAAATAAATAAAATAAAGCTTTAAATAATTATTTAAATATTATTTAAGATAGTATTTATAATATTAAAAATAAAATTAAAAACAAGTTAAATATTATTTAAGATAGTTTAAATAAGGTTAAAAACTTATTAAATAGTATTAAAAATAAAAGATTTAATATTTAAAATACTTTTAATTTTAATATATATATTATATATAAAAGAAAAAGAATAAAAATATATTTAATAAATAATATTCTATTAAATAATATTATACTTAAAAAAAACTTTTTTTAAAAGATAAAAATCTAGAAGGAAGTTAAAGAAAAAATAAAAAAAAATATATTGTTTATAAATTAGATTACTTTTAAGTTTTTTAATATTAAAAAAATTTTAAATTTTACAAAAAGAGATTAAAAAAGCTTTTAACTTAAATTAAAGATATACTTTTTGTTAAAAAATAAAAAGTTTTTTTTTAGATTATATATAATAAAAAAAAAGCTTTAGTTTAAAGTTTTAAAAAATATAAAATATTAAATCTAAGGATTATTTTATTATAAATTATTAAAGTTATTTTTTATAAAATCTAGTAAGCTAGTAGTATTTTAATATTTATTAGATTATTTTTTAAAATAATTGATTTTTTAAAGACATATATAAAATATAAGATATTAAAGAAATCTTATATATTATATAAAAATCCTTTTTTTCTAGTTATTAAAAAGAACAGAAATATTAAATTAATTAATTTAATTATTAAAATAAATAAACAAATAATCTGTAATATATTAATACTATTTAATAGTAATAAGTTTTTAAAAGATTTTATTATATATAAAATATTATTTTTATTAGATTTTTTTTTAAAATATAATTAAATATTTTTTAAAAAAAAAAAAAAATTTAATTACTTTTACCTTTTTAATCAGTTTATTAAAAATATATACTTTATTTTAAGGTATAACTAATTTAATTATTTAGTTTATAAGAATAATAACTTAAATTTTATTTAATCTTATTTTAAAGACTTATAAAACTTTTTTAAATAATATTATAGTTTATAAACTAATAAAAATATATAATTAAAAAAAAGTTATACTAAAAGTTTATTATTTTATCCTAAAATATTTAATAAACTTAAATAAAGTATTGGTAAATATTAAGCTTTTTGGATATATTATAGTTATAGTTAAAAGCTAGTTTTATAAAAATATAATTATAGTCTTGGGTTATTTATATAATATATTAAAAAAAAAACTAGAAAATTTAAAGATTATAAAGATTAATAAATAAAAAGTTTATAATAATAACACTAATATAAAAGCTTTTATAAAAATAATAAGATTTTATTAATATTACATAATAAATTTTATTATAATTACTAAACTTTTATATATTCTTTTAAAAAAAAATATTACTTAAAAATAGGTTGAAAAAAAAAATAAATAATAAATAAATTAAAGTATTAAATTATATATATTTTAATTCTAATTAAATTTAATTTAAGAAAAAAGTAAGAAAAAATAATATTTTAAATTAATTTAAATTTAAAGGAATAAGAATATATTTTTTTATAAAAGATTAAATTAATTTAGTATTTTATATACTATAAAAATAATTGTTTTTTATAAATTAAATAAAATTATAATACTATTAAAAAAAATATAAAAAAATCCTATACTATTTAAAAAATTATTTATATAATATTTATTTTATTTTTAAAACAAATACTAAAATATTAATTTTATAACTTTAAAAAAACTATAAATAATATATTAAATACTTTTATAATCTATTAAATTAATTATTTATATTTATTTAACTTTAAAATTAAATATATATTAAATATAAAAAACTAAATTATAAATAGTTTATTAAAGAAATTCTTAAATCTTTTAAATATTAATAATATAATAAATAAAAGAAATATAAATTATTTTATTAATTTATATTTTATAATATAATTATAGTCTTAAAATTTAAGAATATATATTTCTTAAATTCTAGGTTAATTATTAAATATTTATAGACTTTTAAAAAGCCTATTAGAATAACTTTTAGTTAATTTTAAGCTTTTTAAATAAAAATAAAAAAATATTAAGTCTTAAACTATAAGTTTTAAAGATTTCTATTAAAAAAATAATTATAACCTGCTTTAATTATTAATAATAAAAATATTTAATATAAAATTATATATTTTTATTACCTAAAATAAAATTATAAAAAATATAATATTATATATAAATAATTAAAAAATCAATACTATTATATAGGAAAAACTCACCTTAAGCTCTTGGGTTAAGGTTAAGTAAAAAAGAATATTAAAAGAGTTTTTTTTAAAAAAATTTCAAATTTTAAAATATTTATAAAAATATAAATAAAATATTATTTAAAATAAATAATTAATATATAAATTTAAAATAACTACAAATCAAGTAATAAATAATTATATAATAATTATATATAAAAAACTCACCTTAAGCCCTTAGATTAAGGTTAAGCAAAAGACAGTTTTCAAAGAGTTTTTTTTATAAAAATTTCAAAATTTAAAACTTTTATAAAAATATAAATAAATATTATTTAAAATAATTAATAAATAAATTTAAAATAACTACAAATCAAGTAATAAATTACATAATAGACTAAGTAATAAACTAAATAATTAACTAAACAATCAATCTAATAAAAAACCAAATTAACCAAAAGATTAATAACCCTACCCCCGAAAACAAGGTCCATAATAAATGACTAAACAGCCAATCAAATAACAAATAACCCTGCCCCCAAAGACAGAATCTACCACCAACAAACAAAACAATCAACCAAAAAATAAATAACCCTGCCCCCGAAAACAAAATCTACCACCAAAAGACCAAGCAATCAACCAAGAAATAAATGACCCTGCCCCCGGAGACAGAGTCTACCACCAAAAGATCAAGCAATCGACCAAACAGTCAATCAAATAATCAATAACCCTGCCCCCGGAGGCAGAGTCTACTACTAAAAGACCAAGCAGTTAACCAAATAATAAGTAACCCTGCCCCCAAGGGCAAAATCTACCACCAAAAGATCAAGCAGTCAACCAAAAAATGAGTGACCCTGCCCCCGGAGGTAGAGTCTACAAATAAAAGACCAAGCAACCAATCAAGCAATCAACCAAAAAGTCAATCAAGTAGTAAGTGACCCTGCCCCCGGGGGCAGGGTCCACAAATAAAAAACCAAGTAGCCAATCAAGCAAACGCTCGTATTGAGGACGTATGTTTCCCGGAAACGTAAGCTTTGCCCATACTAAACATGGGCTGAAAACCCCTGCCGAAATCCCATCTTAAGTCCCGAAGCTGTGAAAATGAAGAACGGTGATTGGCTGAAATATACATGGGCTCAAGCAGCACAATTAGTCAAATCGATCACGGCGTGGGTTGCTATACCAAAGCAGGTAAAGATCAGAACCGGTAATGTATCTTTGTACCGCCAGCTGAACCTTAAGCTGTTTTTATATCTTCGGAAACAAAAAAAAAATAAATAAATAAGTGAATAAGTAAACAATAACAACTAACGTAAAAGAAAAGAGAAAAAATAATAATAAAAATAAAAGAATAGAAGGAGGAGAGAAAGAAATAGAATCACATAGATCTTTTTCGTATACTGAAATGATAAAATAACACAAAGTAAGTCAATAGTAATAAATATCAACAATAATAGCAGACTTTTTATCCTATAACTTATACCACAGGATCGCTGTATGCAAGACCTGCCAGACCTGCCTTGCCCCAAAGATCACGAGCTGGAAAAAGCATCTGCGCGCAAAGCCTTATTGTATACTAGGCGAGGTTCTCAAGCAGACATTAAACTTACTATCAACTTATGACCTATACTCGCTCGAGAAGCTGAAAGAAAAGAAGCCTCGCGACCCGGAGCGACCTTGCATGCCAATTATATAGGAAAAACTCACCTTAAGCCCTTAAATTAAAATTAAACAAAAGACAGTTTTCAAAGAGTTTTTTTATAAAAATTTCAAAATTTAAAACTTTTATAAAAATATAAATAAATATTATTTAAAATAATTAATAAATAAATTTAAAATAACTACAGATCAAATAATAAATTACATAATAAACCAAATAATTATATAAGAAAAACTCACCTTAAACCCTTGGATTAAGATTAAATAAAAGAAAGTATTAAAAAAGTTTTTTTTAAAAAAATTTCAAATTTTAAAATATTTATAAAAATATAAATAAAATATTATTTAAAATAAATAATTAATATATAAATTTAAAATAACTACAGATCAAGTAATAAATAATTATATAATAATAAACCAAGTAATAAACTAAATAGTTAACTAAGCAATCAATCTAATAAAAAACCAAGTTAACCAAGAGATTAATAACCCTGCCCCCAAAGACAGGGTCCACAATAAATAACTAAGCAACCAATCAAATAATAAATAACCCTACCCCCGGGGACAAAGTCTACTACCAAAAGACCAAGTAATCAACCAAGTAATAAATAACCCTACCCCCAAAAGCAGGGTCTACCACTAAAAGATCAAGCAGTCAATCAAGAAGTAAGTGACCCTGCCCCCAGAGGCAGGGTCCACAAATAAAAAACCAAGCAGCCAATTAAACAATTATACAGGAAAAACTCACCTTAAGCCCTTGGGTTAAGGTTAAGCAAAAGACAGTTTTCAAAGGGTTTTTTTATAAAAATTTCAAAATTTAAAACTTTTATGAAAATATAAATAAATATTATTTAAAATAATTAATAAATAAATTTAAAATAACTACAGATCAAGTAATAAATTACATAATAGACCAAGTAATAGACTAAATAATTAACTAAGCAATCAATCTAGTAAAAGACCAAGTTAACCAAGAGGTTAATAACCCTGCCCCCAGGGGCAGGGTCCACAATAAATGACTAAGCAGCCAATCAAGTAGTAAGCGACCCTGCCCCCGGGGGCAGGGTCTACCACCAACAGACAAAGCAGTCAACCAAGAAGTAAGTGACCCTGCCCCCGGGGGCAGGGTCTACCACTAAAAGACTAAGCAGTCAATCAAGTAGTAAGTGACCCTGCCCCCGGGGGCAGGGTCTACCACCAAAAGATTATATAGGAAAAACTCACCTTAAGCCCTTGGGTTAAGGTTAAGCAAAAGACAGTTTTCAAAGAGTTTTTTTATAAAAATTTTAAAATTTAAAACTTTTATAAAAATATAAATAAATATTATTTAAAATAATTAATAAATAAATTTAAAATAACTACGGATCAAGTAATAAATTACATAATAAACCAAGTAATAGACTAAGTAATTAACTAAGTAATCAATCTAATAAAAAACCAAGTTAACCAAAAGATTAATAACCCTGCCCCCAGGGGCAGGGTCCACAATAAATGACTAAGCAACCAATCAAGTAGCAAGTAACCCTACCCCCGGGGACAGGGTCTATCACCAACAGACAAAGCAGTCAACCAAGAAGTAAGTGACCCTGCCCCCGGGGGCAGGGTCTACCACCAAAAGACCAAGCAGTCAACCAAAAAGTAAATGACCCTACCCCCGGGGGCAGGGTCTACCAGCAAAAGATTATATCGGAAAAACTCACCTTAAGCCCTTGGGTTAAGGTTAAGCAAAAGACAGTTTTCAAAGGGTTTTTTTATAAAAATTTCAAAATTTAAAACTTTTATGAAAATATAAATAAATATTATTTAAAATAATTAATAAATAAATTTAAAATAACTACGGATCAAGTAATAAATTATATAATAGACCAAGTAATAGACTAAGTAATTAACTAAGCAATCAATCTAGTAAAAGACCAAGTTAACCAAGAGGTTAATGACCCTGCCCCCGGGGGCAGGGTCCACAATAAATGACTAAGCAGCCAATCAAGTAGCAAGTGACCCTGCCCCCGGGGGCAGGGTCTACCACCAACAGACAAAGCAGTCAACCAAGAAATAAGTGACCCTGCCCCCGGGGGCAGGGTCTACCACCAAAAGACCAAGCAGTCAACCAAGAAGTGAGTGACCCTGCCCCCGGGGGCAGGGTCTACCAGTAAAAGATCAAGCAGTCGACCAAGCAGTCAATCAAGTAGTAAGTGACCCTGCCCCCGGGGGCAGGGTCTACCACCAACAGACAAAGCAGTCAACCAAGAAGTAAGTGACCCTGCCCCCGGGGGCAGGGTCTACCACCAAAAGACCAAGCAGTCAACCAAGAAGTGAGTGACCCTGCCCCCGGGGGCAGGGTCTACCAGCAAAAGATCAAGCAGTCGACCAAGCAGTCAATCAAGTAGTAAGTGACCCTGCCCCCGGGGGCAGGGTCTACCACCAAAAGATCAAGCAGTTAACTAAGAAGTGAGTGACCCTGCTCCCGGGGGCAGGGTTTACCAGCAAAAGATCAAGCAGTCGACCAAGCAGTCAATCAAGTAGTCAATGACCCTGCCCCCGGGGGCAGGGTCTACCACCAAAAGACCAAGCAGTCAACCAAGTAGTAAGTGACCCTGCCCCCGGGGGCAGGGTCTACCACCAAAAGATCAAGCAGTCAACCAAGAAGTGAGTGACCCTGCCCCCGGGGGCAGGGTCCACAAATAAAAGACCAAGCAGCCAATCAAGCAATCAACCAAGAAGTCAATCAAGTAGTAAGTGACCCTGCCCCCGGGGGCAGGGTCTACCACCAACAGACCAAGCAGTCAACCAAGAAGTCAACCAAGTCAATCAAGTAGTAAGTGACCCTGCCCCCGGGGGCAGGGTCTACCACCAAAAGACCAAGCAGTCAATCAAGAAAGTGAGTGACCCTGCCCCCGGGGGCAGGGTCCACAAATAAAAGACCAAGCAGCCAATCAAACGGTTGACCAAGAAGTCAACCAAGAGAGTGAGTGACCCTGCCCCCGGGGGCAGGGTCTACAAGCAAAAAACCTATTAGTTAATGATCCTGCACCACATTACAGATTTTCCCAGCTCGGATCAGACAATCGGTTCATTCAAATCCGAATAAACATATCCTTATTCGTATCAGAATAAACCCACCTCTTCCGACTCATTCACATTCGAATGAACTGCCTCTTACCTCACTTATAATCGACGTACATCGCTCTATCCAAATACTATCTGGACCAAATATATTAGCAATAAACTGTTCCGGTCTGGCAATCAAACCTAAAAGAGTGCTGTTCCGCTCATGTAAAACAGCTTCGTCTAACAATCTGATATCTGTATTCCGAGGGTTACGCCGAGTAGTATACGGTTTTATTGTCCATTGTAAGGCAATCAGCATACGGTTCGGGATTCCCTTGTGCTCTACTTGAGTCAGTATATTAGTCTTGTATATAAACTCTGATCAAACGTACCAATTTTCTTGGTCATTTCCGTTATTCCATATATTTCTGGTGTATCTTCCAATGGAAAAAACGATGGTTTCAGAAACCAGAGCATTCGTGTAACCAAACTCGCCGCAAAATCCGCTCTGTCTTTTGATTGTGGCTTGACACTAAAGTCAAATGTTCCATTCCGAACAGTCACCATGGGCGACGATGCCGCCAAGGTCAGGGCCAACATGAGCATTAGGTTTACCAAAGGTTCCCCCACGGAGACCTCGAGACATTGACGGGCTACTCGATAATGGCCTATGACCCGTGGATCGCCTCCTTTGTTACCAAAGTGAGTCTCCATACCACGGAAACCATCGTCGACCATTGGGGGTACATGAACAAAAGGTACACGACGTCCGAAGTCGATTCTGCGATTTATTCTGTGTCTTTGAGCAGCTCTTCGCCTCTCATCGGACTCGAGTGCTTTCCTCTTTAGGCTTCCAGGCCGGGCAGATAAAATACCGAGACCAGGCGTTTCGCTAGACGATGGAAGCTCTCGGATAACCTGTGATGTCAGGGTCGCACGAGAAGTGCCCAACAGCCAGGAAACCCTGTAACGCTGTAGAGCCATGACGATACAGGCTTCCCAATCATACCGATCATGGCTCTTGTTGCCCGTGGCATACAATGGCACCATAGCCCGCAGGGTAATCAGCCAGGTCATGTTCTTGGATGCATAACGTTTGCCCTCTGACTCGGTATATAATGCCTTGACAAGAAGCGAGGCAAAATCTCTCAGGCCAGTGATTTCCACTTTGACCTTCTCATCAAAGGCGCCAACAAGACATGCCTTGATCCGTTTAAGCCACTCCACGGTAAAACAGACATAGGCGTCTCTTATGGCAGCCCACTTATCGAGACACTCTGTAGCATCTGCAATTGCAGCAGCCGTACCCTTTGCGGCCTTCAAAGCCAGCTTCATCCTGTAGTGAAAGAACTGCTGCACCTCCGGGATAGCATGATGCTCAAACACACGAAGCACAACATCGCCCTTGCTACGGCGCTGGCCTATCATATGCTGCACCCATAGATGGGTACCCCGATTGGCAGCAACATCCAGGCCATAGTAGAAGGCTAGCGCTGCAGTGTGTAGAAGCTTCGGGCCATCGTTGCGAGCCTTGGGCCAGGACATCATATCCATGGAGCCTCTGTGCAAGTCAAGCTTGGCCTTTGAGATGTACGGCCACGCGTGGTGCTGGAGATGCCTGAGCGTACCGAGGTTCTCGAACACAGCCGTAGGCAAGCACCTCGGGTCGCCGGTGAAGCAAAAGTTGGCGAGCCGATCGATTGCGGCAACACCCTCGGCCAGCGGGAGGGGAAGCCCTTGGCCCCCGCCCACCGTGAACCGCCGATGCATGTCATCGATGACCGTCTCGAACACGGTCGCAAAGGAAGTGAGAACACCAGGGAAGGCGCTGGAGGGAAAGGCACGCATCATGGGGTCATATGATCCCCTCTCCTTCAAGAAGAAACTGACGAGCTGTACGATGGGCCTGAGGACGTTGGTGGAGGTTTGTTTCTCGGGCCGCAACCCCGAAACCCTGACGGAGACGACCTGCTCCATCCTGAAGGCGAACTGGTTCGTCTCGATGCACTTGTCAATAAACTTTCGCTCCCGCGCAAAGGGCTTGGGGGCTCCCTGGTCTGCCGGGCCGAGGTGCCTCAGTAGCCTTTTCTGGATTTCCTTGGCCTTGTCCGAGAGTCCCGCGCCGCCCGTGTGCAGCGTGAGAGCGCCCGTGGGAATGGCCTTGGTGACCAGTAGCTGTTCCGGCCGGAACCTGATGGCACGCTTGATGTTGGAGTAGCACTGGAAATAGCCAAGGTCCAAGATCTCGGCCCCGTAGTTCTCCTTGGCCATGTTATACGCCACAGGGTTTACGGCGTCCGAGATGCTGATGGGCGGCCGCGTACATGTGAAGTTGCCGTACCTGGGATGGAAGGCAAGAGGGAAGCACATGAAGTCCCCATCCCCTCCCGTACACTGCTCCTTGAGCCGCTTCAGATCGCCGAGGAGACAGAGAGGCACGCCCGCCCTGCCCCAACTTTCACCGCTGAGGCAGTTTATGTTGCAGGCGAGGGCGTACGAGAGGAACTCCACGGACTCCATGTTGTACATCTGGTCCAGCGAGGTCTTAAGGGCCGATAGCCCAGGGGTGTTGTCGATGCAGTCATTGACAGCCATCTCGCGTTCGCTGAGCTCATCCTCAGCTCCCAAGCCGAGGCTCTCATCACTACCCGCCTCCGGGTTTTGATCAGACTCAGACCCCTCCCTCTCCGGCTCATTATCATCGCTCTCGCTACCCTCTTCTATGCCGGGCGAAAAGCGACCCCTCAAATCATCGGAGCCAGCGTTGGATTCATTATCAGAGCCCATGTCAGATCCATGGTCGAGTTCATCGTCAGAGTCCATCAAGGTCTCCTCCATGCTTAGAAACTCGGAATCGCCGGTCTTGATGTGATAGTTAGCTCCATACCCGTAGGCATGGAAGGCTGGTGACACATCTGCCCAGAAGGGGCTATCCTGATGCCGAGCAAATTCCGCCCACCCGTCCATAAAGTGCCGCTGGAACGCTGCCCAATCGGTAAGGCCCAGCTCCGCGACGGCAGACCCACCCAGCCTCCAGCTGGAATCGACGCCCCTGCCCTGAAGCTCAGTCTCCAGGGTATCGACAATGAACTTGGACAGCGGCCTTGCCTGGGCGAGAGGGAGGGCCGTCCCAGCCTGCTTGGGCCTACGGGTACTGCCCTCCTCCGCCTGGCGGGGGTGCATGACAATAAACCAAGACTCGTTCGCGCCACCCGAGGCGATGCGGAACGTACGGCCTGCAAGGCTAAACGGCAGCAGTTGCCTAACATGCTTATCGCTGTAAGAGCTGGCCCAGTTCCTGAGCGTGACCTTGACAGAGTCGAAGAATGTAAAGGGATTATCCGGCGAAAGGACGCAAAGGGGGCGGCCAATAACGCTGAGAAAGTCGAGGAAAAACTCGGGCCTCAGTTCGTCGTCTGGCCTGACACGGAAACCATGCTGGCCGTAGTCGATGGAGTGCCCCGTCTGGAGCAGGTTCATGGCTCGCTGAGCGTCAAACCTGCTGGAACGGACGATGCTGGATAACTTGGAGGCTATGACCGTACAAGTCAGAACATGTCCCCGTAAGATGGGATGCAGACCAGGACATAGGATGCCCTAGGGGAAGGCTAATACACACGAGTCAGGACAAACTCCCCCTTCCTAACACTGTTAGTCGTGTTTTGGCGCTCCTGCTGGCTCGAACCAGCATCACTGTCGCCATCGCCCTCGTACAGGGAAGAGTGGGAGGGGAGGCCATCGTTGTGATAGGCTTCGTCTCCCGGGCTATCAGGGTCAACGGCTACGATATCCTGATCGGGCTCAGGGGCATCGGTAAACCGGATGTCACGCACAGGACCCGCCGGCACCGCCTCTCGGTCCTGGTAGAAATAATCGGGCATTGCAGTGGTAAATGGTTATCGAACTGATGTTTTGCTTGCTTGCTTGCTTGCTTGCTTGCTATAGCAAATAGACTTGGACAAGTATAAACGAAGGTATGGCAGAGCCAATGCCAGCAGGGGGGCAACGGTCTGATGTAGCTGACCCAACCCAAGGCAGAGGCTGACCCTACATCGTGCACGTAATTGATTAACTTGTCTATTATAGTTTATCACATCGCCAATCACCAACACCACGGCACGGAAGAGAACCCATTGCAGGGGGGTGAAGACGGGGCCATGCCATAAAGGGCCCAGCTCACTTTGCAACAGGTGCACTCTTCCAAGCGGGCTCCTTCCTGACGGGAACAGAATCGAGAAGTCTGGACTTGTGCGTACTCTTCCTGGACTTCAAGGCACCCTTACTCGATGCTGCTCGATGGCGCTGGCTTTCAGAGAGACTCTGGGAGCCCCTCTCGGAATAATGACCTGGGGAATGAGTGGAACGAGTTGGGGGAAGGGGAGCAGAATCCACGGCATCATCATGGGCAGGGGGGGCAGAACGGACGCTCTGGTCCACGGCAGGGTCATCGAGCAGGTCGTCCTCATCGATCGACGAGGGAACAACGCGAAGTGGGTCTGGGGCTGCGGGCGGCGCCACGGGGCCAAGAGGTGGCGTACCAGCCGTGGAAGCGGGTACGGCCTCCTCGTCCCGCGACCATTCCAGGATGGCGCGGCGCAGCTTGGAAGACAGCCTATCAAGGGCTGCGCCGCGACGCAGGTGTGGTTTCGCGACCACATCGGGCAGCGCGTCGACCAGCAGAGCGAGCTGAGCAGCCCACGGATCATCGCCCGTGGCAGATTGTCCCCCTTCTTGACTAAGCAAAGGCAGCTCCCAACGCAAGCGGAGGGACGGGAGGAGGCCCCGGACAATGTCGAGAAGGCCAGGCCAGAAGGGTCCGCGAGCAAAGCGATCCGCATACTCAGGGCCGGCTTGCTCTGGTAGGACCTCGAGATCAGAGGTCCGGAATACTCGTAGCTCATCTAGTGAATCGACAGAGTAATCGAGGACGCTCGTCTGGATGCGGGCTGCCAGTTCGGCCAAGTCACCAGAGATGCCGGACAAGCTCCCCAGGGAAGACCTCAAGTCATCGAGGAGCGGGGAGTAGGTATTGGACTCGGCCTTTTTAGTAGACAGCGATAGAGGATCGACCCAGGCCACAACGTGCATGATAACCAGCTTCAGGCGCTCAGAGTCGTCCTTCTTCATCTCGGTCAGGTGCATGAAGGGGGGAAAGGCAAGGTCCGGTTTGGTCCTTAGAAAAGCATGCAACTTCTCGTAATCAGGGCGGGTAGCATGGGTCAGGAAGCCCTTCCTACGCTGCCCCTCCTCGGGGAAGAAGAGGTCGTCAAGGAGAGCATCGGGCGATCCGGAGTTCTCGAGGGCATTAGAAAGTAATTCCCAGTCCCGGGAGAGTATAAAGTAACTCGGGGCCACGGAGGTCCGGACGCAAGAGTCAATGACAGACAGAGTGCGGAGGACAGCCTGAAGGCGATCAAACCAAAACTGGATGGGAATCAGTACAAGGCGCGTAGGACCTCGAGAGGGAGTAAACGTACGGCATCGATGCGACGGCTCGCGAGGACAGACCAGGCAGAGACGGTAAACTTCTCCTTGCCGAGAGAGACGGAGCACCAGCGGGTGATGAACTGGCGCCAGGGCTCGTTCCTCCACAGGATCAGGAGGCGGCGGAGGGGAAACTTGGCGTCGGCGGCCAGGTGCAGCCTAGCCTGGACGCGGGCCTCGACGGAAGCCCTGTTGCCGGCGAAGAGATCGGGGTCTCGTTCGGAGGCGGCGGCGAGCTGCATCCAGACCTCCCCGTGGCCGTCGGGAAGCCTGATGTCCTGCCTGTTCACGGAGAGGCCGAGGGCGAGATCGGGAGGCATCCTCGCTGCGGGGAGCGGATCAGGATCAGATGACCAGCCAGGGTCTCGGTGTCGAGGAGAGCAACGTACCATCGTACACCTCGCAGGTCCACCAGAGCTCATGGCGAGGCAGCTTACGGGCCTCGACGTGCATCTTCAAGGCAGCCATGCGATGCTGGCCGGCGAGAACCCTCACCCTCTCGCCGGTCAAGGCCCTAAAGTCGAGAACAGGCAACTCGGCGAGGGCGGCAGGAGAGTCGAGGTCCGCAAAGGCCTTCTCGGCGGCGGCTCTGGTGCAGGTGACGACGAGGTAATTCTCCTCTGCCTGCCTGAGCAGAGCCCCCTTCCCAAAGGCAGCGCAGAACTTGCGAGCATGGCCCTCGTCCAGGGGACGGTTCTTCCCCCGCTCCCAGGTAAAGTCCATGGAGTCGAGGGACAGCCTCGCGACGGCGAGTCGGTAGGGCCTCGCCTCCTCCCGAGGGGTCAGCGCATCGCCTACGCTCTGGGCAAGGTTCGGTTCGTGATGGGTCTTTTGCTTCTTGCGCGCTTCATGATGGGCAGGAGCAGTATGACGACGTCGCTTCATCTCAAGATTCAGAACAGAGGGGGGTTCTCGTCAAACACATGGCACGATAAGACAGCAGGATGTGAAGGTGTGATGGTGCTGCTAAGGGTAAACAACCTCGACTGTCTAGCGCAGCCCTCGTACGCGTCGGAGTACCAGCAAGATTATAATCCTACCCTAGACAGCAACATATTATATTCATCAGACAAAAACATCAACTACAAGTATAATAAGTACTTGGTATAGAAATAAATAGATAATATAAGTATAAACCAACACATAACAAACATGCTTTACAGTTAAATAATACAAGTTATAAGAGAAATACTGTTCTATCAAACAGTAAAGACTGTTGGATATGATGGGCCACGAGATAATAATCTCAAGGAGAAAACAACCCAAAAAGCTTGTGGAAAAGGAAAAGTATATACCAAGTCACTTAGAAGTACTCGATAACAGAAACCAGTGAAGCTAAAGCGAGTAAAAGATAAATTATACAATACTTTACGCCCGGGAACAAATGACATGCCCCTGTACAAGAAGAAGAATACCTGAACAAAAACAGCCAATACATGTGCATGTGTCGATAATCATGGACACTAGACAGGGACCAAGGCAAAAGCAAATGCAAGAGACGGGTTCATTCTGGTCTGAACAGGAAAGACGCATGCAGATCCATCTCGATGGACAAGCTGAAATGATTAATACCATACATCAGCCGCTACTATACGAAACAGGTTATTTCCCAGCCCATCAAGGCAGACATGGAACAGTTGAACGCTACAGCCAACCAAACCACATCCCATCCAGTCGTACAATACCAGACAAAGCCTCACATACTCACAGAATAAACAACCAGGTATACATCCAACACAAGACAGCCATCGGTATCAATACACATCTCTAAGGACGGGGAAATTGCTTTTCCAGACAACGGCCCAATTTACATTTAAATAAGCCAGACGGCAAGCCACAGCAAGCTACACGGCACCAACAATCAATTACGCACCAAGACATGGCGAGACACGGCACACAGGCAAGGTCTTCCCTGCCGTACAAGCCGCGGGATTTCCCTCCCATTGTCCCTGGGTTGGAAGGGGAGCTTCGGGGCGCTGCCGCCACCCACCCTTCGAGCAGTCTGCTTGGTCATTACGGGGAACTGTAAAGGCGCGAGCATGATGCAGAAGAAAAGGAAGGCACCGGTACGCGAAGTCACGAGACCAGACAAGGACCAGACATAGACCTCTGCCGAGAGGAGCCAGCGATGAATCCTCATTGGCCCAGAGGCAGTCACATCTTCCAATGGCACGGATCCCACCTGCCCAACCGGTTCCTGCTCGCTCCATACGATAATCAAGATGCCCAGGCATGCCTTGCACAGCCGGAATGCTCTCTCAGAACAGTCACGTAACGCCAGATGATTACACGGGGGCATATACACGGGGGCATATAGCACATCGGTTCATTCTCGTCTGAACGGGCGGGGTTCCGTTCGCATCGGAATGAACCACCTCGCTGCCGAGGGATATACAAGGTACGGCGAACAGGCACCGGGGAAGAAGAGCTAATCTCAATAGGGTCGCTTGTCGATCGGCAAACCGCTCTCGGAGTCCCAGGTGAACCTCGAATCATCCGAATCGTATCCATCCGGAACAAGCTCGGTCAGTCTCCCGTGGCCGGCATCGCTGCAGCCGAGATCGGGATCCGGAGCAGGTCGCTCCGCCGACGCAACCGGCACGCCGGGTCCGGTGGGCGTTGCCGCGCCGAGGAGCGCGCTGGCCACGGCGGGGAGTTCCTGCGACGTCAGCGACCCATCACCGCGCGGGGCAACACCTCACTCACCCCCAACTGGACAAGCATGCGGACCGTGGAGATGGCCTGGGCGCGAGCCTCGAGGTATCCCAGCTCGGCCACGTGCGGCGGGATGTGACTGCCGGGCTGCGTGTCCCGGGCGTTAGCATCCGGGGCAAAGGCAAAGAGAGGGAACCTACCAGGTCATGGAGGGCGACCCAGGAAACCATGGCGAAGAGGTCTTGCACGAGCATGCCGAACTCGAGAGCACGGAAGTCTACGCACTCCAGACCCTTCTGCGCACAGTAGGAGCATCTGGGGCTTCCGGGCGAGGCTGGGAACGTCAGCGAGGCTCCGAGAGATGGGTTACGCTCGGCTTACACGAGGGGGCATCGAGGCATCGATGAGACGTCATGCTATACAGCCAATCCTGGAGCAGGACGCCTACGCAAGGGAGGCACTAGCAACCCATGGCGCGAGCTGAACCTGCGATGCTGGGCGTTGATTCTCCTTGGAAGGCCATGTTATTGGGTGGTGGATAGAGGTAAAGAAGAGAAAGAGACCATAAACGAGTTAATCTCTTCCTTAATGTAATGTATATGATTAGGTAAGCAAGGCTAAGACCAGGAATAATAATAATCCGATTTAAAAAGAGTATATAATATACCCTGCACTTGACAAGAGCCCAGTTCATTCGTATAAGAATAAAAAGCCTACCCTATATAAAGAGTTTTTTTAAAATGAAATAGTATATATAGCTAAAATAAAAGACTTAAGATTAATAAAGTTAAATATAAAAGTTAATTATTTTAAATTAGACATTAGTTTTTCTTATTTAAAAGTATTTGTAATTACTTTAAATAAAAAAAAAATATTTATTAACATATTTATAATTATATTATATACTTTTATATAAAATATATATAATCTTAAGTTTTAAATACTAATATAAATTATTTAAAATATATTATATTTTTTATATATTATTTTTTTTAATTATTTTTATACATATCTTTATAAACTTTTTTTCAATTAATAATTATATATATTTATTATTTACTTTTAATTTTAATTAATTTCTTTTTTTTATATATATTATTTATATAGATATTATTATTATTATTTTATTAAAAATTATATATATATTAATTTTTTTATAATATTTTTTATAATTATATTTATATATTTTATTTAAAACTTAAATAATAATTATATATATAATTTTATTTCATTATTTACTTATAGTTATAAGCTTTTATTTGTACATATAAAAATACCATTCTTATCAGAATGAACTTACTCTTATTCTGTTCTACTAGCATAAAAACTTATTAAATTTCATTCTCAATAAAATGAACTCAGTCTCTCCTCATCATTTATTTCTATTTTATAATACTTTATAGTTAAGTCATAGCTCTATTAATAACTGTACGTTCATAAAACCTATGCACGGGCCATACACTAGACCCAACTAACCAACATACTTACTGTACATCTATAATTAGAGATATCAATCCATCTTATAGCAAACCTATCCTAACATCAACCATTCATTCAATTCCTATTAAATAGTCTTGCATGCCAATTAACTCAAGCAAAATAACCTTACAGAAGATTAAAAGGTTATATTCCCTTGTATCCGTATTCGGCATGTAGGCGGGACCCCGCAGTCTGGCCAACTTAGCACCCGCGCGCCTATCGCACCCACCCGCCGCAAACCACACCACAACCTATTCAGCTTACATTCACATCAACCTTTATTCCTCAGCCTCTTTACTTCTGTATAGCAACCCAATTCATTCCCGTACGAACAGGCAACTAGTCGGAGCATTCGTTAATCCGTTTCCATCGGAGCAAACGATAATCCGGACCCGTCTATAAAACCGCATTTCCATCGCCCCTTCCGAACTTAATTCTCTCTTCTTCCTTCCTTCATCTCGCATCTTTCCTCCCTCCCCCTCCCCCCTCCAACCGTTCAGACTCGATTGAACCGGCGCTCTTCTCTCCAACGGCAACTTCTCATCTCGGGCAAGAGCCCCGTCTCGATACTGCTCCAATTCGACAATACAAACACATTCGGCGCACGGCGCCCCGCCCTCGACAATGGCCCCGAAAAAAGCCACAAAGGTCACGAAGACCAAGCCAAATGCCAACGACAAGGCTATCGCAAAGGCTGAACCGAAAAAGGTCAACGACACCTACCGTTTTGTCGCGTCACGTCGACTTGTGCCTGAGGGAGAGCCGATCAAGTGGTTCTCCGAAGTTACACACCACCATTTCAAGACCGAACACCAAGCCCCCGATCGCTACAAGACCGCACGAACTCGCAGGTGGCAAGAGCTCGGATACCACCCCGGCATCCGTATCCTCCACAAATGGGCCCCCATCATTACCGACATTCAAAACCTCGCCAGGTACACAAACTTCAAGACCGCGGCCTGCATGGCTTCCTTCTGTGATAACGAAGGTAAGTATGAGATCCATTTCCACGTTTCCGGAGTTACACTTGCACCACCAAAGCGCCGGTTCGTTCCGATCCGAATGGCGTTGTACTATCCTCACACTTCCCGCCATGGCCATGGGGCTTAGACCGATTGGCTGGCCACCTCGGTTCATTCCTATCTGAACGGGTTACACTCATTCTTATGCGAATGAACCCACTACCCCGCTACCACTGCCCCGCCCCCACCTCTAGCGCCCGTGGCATCGAGCGCTCGGTTCATTCCGATCCAAATGGGTTACACTGGTTCAGGCCAGAATGAACCCGCTCCTTTTAGCAGTTGATGGCTGACTCGCATTGCAGTCGCAGATATCACGAACGCCGCCCTTCAAGTTACTTATGAGAAGTTTACCATCAATGCAGTCAAGGTTGAAGTTGCGAGTGGTCGTCTCGGTTAGGAACCCGAACACCATGGAGCGAAGTTCAACGAGTATATGGCTGCTTCCATCCAAGCTCTCGATGAACTCGACGGCGACAAAACCGAAGACCGAGTTGCCCCTGCCAATGTCGTACAGAAGGCTCTGGAGGATATACGCATCAAGGGTTTCCTGGACGCAGTTCTCGCCGATTGTCGCCGACCGACCTTCATCCCCATTCTCAACAGTGTCATCCAAGGCTCGACGAACCAGGACAAGCCCGTCATCGTCGATGTCATTCCCTTCATCGCCGCGCACGCCCTTCAGATCCTCATGTTCTCGGGCATCGACTGGGACGAGTCTCGACAGCACACCACGGACCCCTCCGCCTACACGCACCGCTACCCAACACCTCCCGGCTATGGTGGGAGCGAGGAACCGGTGATTGGGCCCTACAGCGCCGAAGATTTTCACCGCGCCGTCTGCCTCTTCTACGCGGCCATGACTCGCAGGGAGAAGGCCGACCGTAACATCTTTGGCAGGGTGCCCGCCGGCCGCAACAAGAACTTCCAGGGGTACTATGACCCGAACGACAAGGGCTCAAGCCTCGACGACGGCGAAGAAGACAACAGCAAGGCCCGGCATGTCATGCACATGGGAAACGAGCAGCAGCTCATCCTCGACGAGATGGCTCTCACGACCGAGAGCCGCGCGGCATCACCGACCCGCACGCCCAGCAAGACACCTACCCGCGGCCAGCGGGACGGGCAGATCAAGGGCGACGCTGCCTTCGAGGTCTTTACCGCCATCACCGAAGTCTTCGAGGCTCGCGCGACCTCCGACAGGGAGCAGGCCAAGCTGTCCCACCAGCTCCACGACGAGATGCCCCCCATGAACAGGCACGACTTCCAAATCCTCCACAAGGCCCTGCGCACCAAGTTCAAGACCAAGGACATCAAGCTCATCACGGCCCGCACCGAGAAGTCTGTCCAGGGAGTCCAAGCCGTGCTCGAGGGCGACACGACGCTCCAGACCTTCATGGACGCAGTCAACAGTTCCGACGTGATGACCGACGCTGCCCGCGACACGGCCAAGGATGTCAAGAAGATGGCCCAAAGGTTCGAGAATGCCTACAAGTTCGAGCGATTCATGAACAACAACCCGCCCTCTCAACTCGTCAATTTTCACGACATCTGCAAGTCCCTGGGAATCTCACCCTACCCAGAGTTGGCCTTGTATCCGGGAAAGCCCGTCGAGACGTTAAAGCCTCACCAAGTCGCCGGTATGTACTTTGCCACTCTCCCCCTGACTGCGACCGGGTTCATTCTGGTCTGAACGAGGCTGATCCGTTCGGACGGGAATGAACCCGCCCTCTCCCTCTCCCTCTCCCTCTCCCTCTCCCTCTCCCTAGGCAACTCTTTTGGGTTCAGATGCTAACGTGTTTCTAGATCTTGGAGAGATGTTGAGTCGCTTCAAGGCAGGCAAGCCCAGCATCTTGGCAAACGAGATGGGTCTCGGCAAGACCAAGACCTTTATTGGTAGCATTGAGGTCAAGGTCAGATACAAGATCTCTCTACGCGATTCAGGAGCCAATGTTAGGTTTTACCCTACTCTCATCGTCAACCCAGTGTCCACGATTCTCCAGACGTTTCAGGAGGTGAAGCAACACCCAACCTTGAATGTCTATGTTTATTACACGACCCAAGCCCAATTCCCGGATAAAACCGCGAAAATCATTCACTCAAAGGGTCTCTTGAAATTTTTACAGAACATTATGAAGAAGACGGATCAACCTTCTGTAAGTACTGACCCGGTTCATTCTCACCTGAACGAGCGCTCTTTGGTTCTCATTTGAATGAACTCAGCTCATCAATCATAGACTGGACGCATTGTTATCCTCACCACGTTCCCTACCCTCTACACTCGACAGTTCAAGCGAATCGAGACACGATTTGTTGTTCGGCAGACTACGAGCAAGCGGAAGCGTGATGGCGACGACGCGGGCGCCAACAAGAGGCTCCGCACCGATGAAGACGTTGTACGTGACCTCGATGAGCTGGCGACCAGGGAGAACGAAGGCGACTTTTCCACTCGTACCAGCTTCGAATCCGACGAGGCGGCCATGGAACGGGCCGGTGACGTTGAAGACGAGGACGAGCTCTCCAGCAACAAGCGCATCCGCAAGTATTACGCCCGCGACGTCAACGAGAAGGAAATCGTCCGCCTTCCCAGAGGCAGCCGAGTTCGACCAGACGGCAACCTCATCGAATACGTCTTTTCGCGCGATGCCGAGTTGGCCGACATCTGTTTCGAAACCCTCATCGTCGACGAGGCCCACGTGGCCCGTAAGCTCAACGGAGCCTACAACCATATGTTTCGACTTCTGAATTGGCAGGATCTTGTTTAGGTGACGGGTACCCTCCTAACATCGAGTCTCAAGGACATTCTGAGCCCCATGGCTCTCATTTGGCTCAAGTCGGGCATCAAATTCCGCCAATGGCGCAGCCTCGATATTGGATACGCCCAGAACATTTGGCACCCCGACTATGATGTCCTCGCCGAGACGAACACCATTGGCGAGCACGTTACGAAGGGTCTTCTCCACGAGAGCGTCGGACTTGTTCAGAAGCCCTCTGGGCGCAGGATGCTCGAGCTGTGGAAGGAACACGCGTACCCCATCTGGCAGCTGAGCCCCGACCTGTTGGAAATCGCAGGCGAGGAGGGCCACTGGGACATTGGGTTCGCCAAGAATGTCATTTCGCACATACTCGGTCATTTGTCTATCCGGCGCACCCTGCGCACCCCTCTCACGCTCCCCGACGGCAAGGTCGAGTTCCCCGCCGTTGACCTGCCCCCCATGATGATTTACACCGAGGAGCTCCGCTTCGATCCCGCCACGGCCCCGTTGGTCAAGGCCCACGGGGAGGCCATGGCGCAGAGCCTGTCCCGTCCCCCCACCACCGGCGATCTCAGCGATACGTTTACCCCCTCCCAGAGCATGAGGTCGGACTCGGGCCCGGAGGGTGGCCAACTGAACTTTGGGTCCTACAGAGAGGGCGTCCTCGGCGCCCACGATGCACGAAACATTGCCCTGCTGCGCCGGGATGCGGCCAAGCTCCTCGGCCCGAACAAGGAGCAGGCGGTTAGACAGCTGCGCAAGTTGCGCGACGGAAACGTCGAGACCACCACCACCGAGGCCAAGAACGCGAAGAAGGGTTCCGACCAAGTCATCGCGGGTGTCGAACACGTCAAGCAGCTCGCCAGCAGCTCTGTCCACGGCGGCATCGACTTCTTCTTTGGCCAAACCCGATCTGATCCCAACATTCCCACGCTCATTGGTCCACAGCAGTGGATGCGATGGCTTCTCGGAGGTAGCCCCGTCACCACTCAACTCACAAGTCTTTGCTTCGATTATGTGCACGTGCAGGGCAAGCGTGTCGTGGTCTTCTGCGACACGCCCTGGATCCAGCAGTGAGTTTACCCCTCTTTCCTCTACTCCTAGCCCTCTACCGCGAGCGGGTTCATTCTGATCTGAACGGCATCGATCCATTCGCACCGGAATGAACCCAGCCCCATGCCTCTTACAGAGCGGGTGTTCGTTCTCATCTGAACGGCATCGCTTTATTCGTACGAGAATGAACCGGCTACGATCTTGCCTTGATAATATTGGGCTAACTGTTGTAGGATGACTTTTTCTATACTTACCATGGCCGGATTCCATGTTAATACTATTCGGTCGTCGGACAAGGGCGCTCGCAAGGCCAAACAGATTGCAGAGTTTGTGGATCCAAACTCTGCATCTCAGATATTTCTCGCTAATATCAACATTATGTCAACGGGAGTCAATTTGCAGCGCTGCTGTCACGTTGGTATCGCTATTAATTTTCATCACAATGCCAAGACCATTCGCCAAATGCATCATCGCCTTCATCGCATTGGACAGTCCAAGGAGGTCATTTGGCACACTCTCAAGGTCGTCAACTCTTTCCACGATCACCAGGAAAGGCTTTGCCTGACCAAGTGGGCGCGACAGATGTCCGCAGAGATGAGCCTGCCGGACTGGTTTCCCGACAATATCCGCGAGCTTGTCATCTTCGAGTTCCAGCGAATGTATTTCCACCACCCCTTCAACCGCTACGCCTGGGTACTGCTCCGGGACCTCGACCCAGCCAACTTCGACTACAACTCCGACTACACCATTGCGATGGGACATGCCCTGACGTGCATTGCTAAGCTCTGCCTTGACGCCGACATTGAGAAGCGCACGTTTTGGCAAGATGCCGCCGACGACATTGCCATGGCCCTTGTCCTTTTCATCGAGAAGAAGTCGTCCGAGGAGATGCAGGCGCTATCTGACCTTCCCGTCAAGGACCTCTTTGCGCAAGTCATGACCGTCCTGGAGCATTCTATCGAGAAGGCGGCCTTGAAGGCCAAGAGCGATAGCGAGGTCAGGGTTCGCGCCAGCAGGGTCAAATCGGGCGTCGAGAGGCGCAAGAAGCAACACAAGAGTGAGGAGATCATCCTCGACTCGGATGCGGACTCGGATGATGATTTGGCCGGGGTGGAGTCTGACATTGAGGAGATGGACGAGGGCGAGGAGGATCCCGATGGAACAGCCGAGGATGGAGAGGTAGACATGGTCGACGCCGGGGAGGATGAAGAGACGCCTGATAATCAGCTTCAAGAGGAGAGCGAACTGGCCGAGAATCCAGTGGGGGAGGAGTAGGATCTTTGGGCTGGCCTTGATTGACTGGCGATGTTGGAGTTGAGGGTCTTATATGGTCTTTATTGATCGTTATGGGCTCGTGAGACGGATTGGGGAAAACGGAGGCTGGTCTTAGTTGATTGGCGGTGTCAAGGCGGGGAGGTTACATATGGTCTTCATTGATCGGTATGGGCCTAAAGATCATAAAAGGATATTTAGACTGGCTTTTGTTTGGTGTTTTAGATAGTAGGCTTATTGTGGTTTTAGCTGATTGGCGATAGCCTATACTTAAATTTACATGGCTTTGCTTCATTTGTTATTTTTCTTGAACGTGGACTGACCTGCCACTGAATGTAAGAATGGCCGAGTTCATTCTCATATTAACCAACATTATTTATTCCGACCAGAATGAACTGGAATCGTTCTTCGCAACGAGGCTGGCTTGAGGAGGCGTGAGGTTGATATCAGTACTGTACTAGAGTAAAGCTAAGCAAAGGGGTGCGGCTACTATGATCAAGGTTCCGGGCCACGAGAAAAGAGAAAAGTTAGTAGCGATAAAGAAAGAAGAATAAGAAAAGGAGATGAACGGACGAGTGGTGTGGAACGCGGACTGGCCCCGCGCGGGGCAAACTCGGAAGGCGGGGCCGGGTCGGGAGGGGTTATCGGATATGGAAGGCGGGGCAATCGGGGCTATGCATACAATGAACGGGTTATAATATGATAACCGGTAAATGATTTTAACTATTGGATAAATATAACAAACACGAGATTTTTTAATATTTATATTCCATAAAATAGAGGTTATATTAAAGACTTCGTAAATGATTACTGTGTAAGTCTAAGAAGGACAGCCGGCTAATAGGCATGTAATCAAACTCCCGTTCTTGCTTACAAAAGTCCACCAAGAGCAACACAAGGTAAGCCAGCATTAACCAGACCACCGGCCGCCTATTTCATATTAGTCGATCCCGGCCTAAGCATAAGATAAAACAAAAGGAACAGAGAACAGCTAGAAAAGGAAGAAAAAGAACAGGGAAAAGGAGAAGGGAAAGGAAGGGGGAGGCATATGACTTACAGTAGAGGGAGAATGTTGGCAACAGGCAACATTCTGCTTGCAGTGGTTGTTAAGCAGATTATCAACACCAATAACTAAAAAGCAAAGTCAATTTCCAGAAGTCTATTCTGGGATACACATGGACTTACGGGCGGTCACGGAGAGACTGGAACACTGGTCGAAGAGCCCAAGGTGATCATGGTTCAAGGCGCCACCAAGGCTGCCAATCAGGCCGCCAAAAACGCCGGCTTCATGATCGACATCGACGCTCTTGTCGACGTCGTTGCAGCATTGGAGCTGGAGGTTATTGCCGCAAGCGTCGATGGCCTCACCGATCGTAATTGGAGGGATACCGTCGACGGGAGGAAGGGCCTTGGCGGCAACAGGATAACCTCCAGCCGGAGGGTAAGCCTTGGTCGGAGGATAACTTTCAACAGGCGCATAGTCCTCAACAGGCGGATAAGCTTCGACGGGGTGGTAGGGTTTAGCAGGCGGAGGGTAGGATCGGCCCTTCCTCGCTGCCATTACCGAAGCAATGAAGAGAGTGATGACGGCGAAGAACTTCATTTTTCCAGCTTTGTTGTTTGTGAATTGAATAAATAAACGAGTGAATGAGTAACGATGATGGTGATAATGATGAAAGAGTGTTTATGCCATGGGGACATTGTTTCTTTTATATATTATTATTTCTCTAGCAACTAACTCCGATTCCTTTTCTTCTCCCTTGTACTCCTATTTCTTGTTTACGACAATTAATCAATGGCTTTTTATTTTCATTTTTTTCTCCTACACTGCCACAGCCCCCTGACAACATCTCGACTATGAGCTAATCTCCAGGAACGCCAAATCCGTCTGGCGGGCTCCAATGGCACGCTGTGGTTTTTCCTGTTCTGCCCTTGCATACGTGCCCAAGAGACACACCGGGCGCCACCACTTTAGTACGTATAGACAAACAATAAGCACATTCACTACAGTAACGGGTAGTAGAAAGCCTGTAATTAAATTGTTTTTTTTGTCTAGACTTTTGATATATATACATTCGATAACTACACGGTACCTATAACAACCCGATCTTGCACTTACGTCATTTACAAGGATAGACCCGCTTTTAGTGACACTCGTGCAAGCTACCAACCCTACACAATCACGATAAAGCCTTGGATGAAATAACTCATCACAATCAGCCCAAACAAGATTAACTTAATCCATTACAAGTACCAGATCATTGGTTTATTCCTATCAGAATAGAACCCTACATTCATTCAAATCATAATGAACCCACTTACTATATATACTAGCCTGTATTTTTTTCAAAGCAATTACTGCACCAGAATAAGCTTTTACAAAGAGTCTATTATATCATAATGCGACATGGCATAGCCATGGATTTGCCTACGGACAGTTTGCTACGTAATCTCTCAGTATACAATAACAGGATCATATAAACATCAATACACTACTTTTCTTAATTCAACAAACCGGTGTATTAGCGTAATATCTCTAAACTCAAAACATACTTAACCGGGTTAGTGCGGTATTATAAAGCGGATTCTATGCATTCCTGGTGATGTTTGCAGGAATACTGGAATGTAAGATTAGAGAACCGGTAGTATGTAAGGGACAATAAATCCCTAGATTGTTGATTCCTTCCTAACCAATACCCTTATCACTCGCCCAACCATCTATTCAATCATAATCCAAGCCGCTATCATGAAGTCTGTCGCTACTGTCGCTATTCTTATTGCCTCTGTGGCTGCTATGCCCAAGCTTCGGCCTTACACTAATGCTGCCCAAGCGGGGGTGACTGTTGGCCAAGCCATTGATGCTTGTGGCAATAACCTCCAGCTGAGCTGTTGTAACAAGGTCGACAAGAGCGTCGACGTTGAGGACAATTCCGGCGTGTTTGGTGGCCTGATCGGTACCCTTGGTGGTGTCTTGAACCACGATGATATTGGTCTATTCGACCAGTGTTCTAGCCTCTCATTGACTGCCCGTGAGTGGTATCTATTCTTTGGATGCCTTTTATATACTGACCTGGCTTTTTTAGTCATTGGAGTTGATAACCTTCTCAACAATCATTGCAAGCAAAACGTTGCCTGCTGCCAAAACTCACCCTCTACCGTAAGCCCCCTTTTACTATTTCCCCTTACCTTAACAGCTTCTGGATTATGATTAACTAATCCATCACAGGCGGCTGGTGGTCTTATTAATATTGCTTTGCCCTGTATTGCAATTGGTGGCCTGCTTTAGTGCAGTCAGGACGCAGGCTTATACTATTATAATATACCTTTTACCCTGCACATTTGCCCATTGCCTTGACTAACGTCTGTGCCATGAGATTGCTATGTCCCGGGGGGCATTTAAGTAGGGTACCTGTGTACAAGTAAAGAACTACGGTTAAGTAGGCAAGTTTTACTGTAATATTATATGGGTATACATATAGGCTCAAGGTCGACCGGCTGGCTGTGACGACCCGAGCCTGTTTGGGTCATATACCAGGACAGACCCACTTTTAGTGACACTTGCACAAGTTACCAGGCGGGAAAACCTCGGGCAAGCCAACCAATCATATCAATTGGCCCGCCAGGACCCGATCGGGTTCAAAAGGGTTCAACACCAAAGGACCGCCGTAATATAATCGGCTCATCGCAGATTGCGAAAGCTTAGGTTCATTCCTATAAGAATAGCCTCTACACTCATTACTATCAGAATGAACTCGCTTACTGTATAGTCCCCTTTACCTCCTATATCTAATATTTATTCATGAAATGCTAGTTCAGCCTACAAGAGGCTGAGGGCCAACCATAAAGTATACAATCATAGCATGTTCAGAGCCCAGCTGCATTTAAAGAAGGCCTCCGAGAGCAACGCAAGGTAGGCCAAGATTAATCAGACCACCAGAAGCCTTATTTAAGAAAGGGTTGGGGTTAGTTATTGGAACCAAATATAAGAGAGAAAGCAAACGCAAAGATATGATAAGCAAGCTTACAGTTGAGGGAGAATTCTGGCAACAGGCAACATTCTGCTTGCAGTGGTTGTTAAGGAGATTATCAAGACCAATCACTAAAAAGCGAAGTCAGTGACCAAAGGCCTTTGTTTTAGGATAGACATGGACTTACGAGCAGTCACAGAGAGGCTGGAGCACTGATCGAAGAGCCCAAGGTGAGCGTGGTCCAAGACGCCACTAAGGCTACCGATCAGGCCACCAAACACGCCGGACTTGTCCTCAACGTCGACGCTCTTGTCAACGTCATTGCAACATTTGAGCTCGAGGTTGTTGCCGCAAGCGTCGATGGCCTGACCAACCGTAACGCTATTAATAGGAGGATGCGACCGTCGAGCGCAGGCCCCCGGAACAGCAGTTACCGAGGCAATGAGGAGAGAAATGGTAGTCATGAACTTCATTTTGGCGGATTAACTAGTCATTGAGAGGCTGCACAAGGTAACGGGGATAACCATGAAAACAAGAGTAATGATTATACCTGAACTGTTAATCCAGGGATTTATTGTCTTTTATGTATTATGCTCTCCCTAATAAGCCATTCCCTTGCCTATGTCTATGGATATCTTTCGCAGCACCACGACTTGAATCACATGGAATTTACAGAGTCTTACTTTACCAAACCACCCTGCCCCAACCCCTTTTAGATATCTCTTTTGGACTTGGAATCATTGGCCAAGCTAGCTAATATGTTTATGTATCCAAAAACGGTAGTGTATTTTTATCATTCCTCGCACTCTCCCCTTGCATACCGTGTAGGCTTAAGTAAAACATAAAAACGCCACCCAAAAAGAAAACTGATAAAGCGCAGGAAAACGTATATAAACGGAGTACCTTGGCCAAGGTTCATGCAAGGGATATGGTTGGACTGTCTTATTACCCTTTGCACATACAGTGCATGCATTCTTTTGTCTTAGCAAGAAGAGACTACTTCCAAGCCCCTTACCTATGTATGTCCTTTCCCTTGCCTTTTCTTTTTTGCATACTCACTAGGGGAAATCAAGGGGTAATCGGTATGGCATTCGTGGCTGGTATTGCTATTTCCGCAACTATAAGGGGGAATAAGACAGGGCGAACAAAAGCAGTCTGCCTATATGAGCAGAAGAGGTTATAGATAGAGATGACGGGGATGGGGGGGCAAGGCAAAGAAAAGGACCGGAACGGGAAAGGCAAAGGTGGAGAGGGCAATTGGCGGGTAAGAGGAAGACTGGCGAGGGGAGGAGGCGGAAGAATAGACAATAGAAAACGCAAGATAATTCACGCGCTCAATCTCGAGGCGTACATAGGTATGGGGTCGGCTCAGGCGGGTAATGCCGTGGCGTGGCCAGTGAATGTTGGGACGTTGCTTAGATAAATAGTAGCGCAGGGCGTCCCCTTGCGATTGCCTACTGGCCATTCCAGGGACTATAGTTTCTGGAGGCAATACTACAGCCCTCCCAACCTTGGAGTCCTCACATCAACCATGGAGCAATTAAGCGAATCGTCACAGGTGTTGGACCGTGTTGGGCTCTACAAGCCAAGTAACCTTTTACTGTGCAAGCTATGTCAGGCTGCTATTCGGCCCAAAACCCTGGCCGTCAAGTCGCATTTTCGAAAGCAGCACAGACTTGCAGGCAAGGTGCTACGGGGCATCGCGATGTTTGCGTATTTGCACAGGGCCACGTTAAAAGATCCGCATACAATCGAGCTGCCAAACAACCACAGTCCGCCCATAAGCGACCTTCCGGTTCTCGGAGGCTATAGCTGTACAGAATGCCGGTACCTTACCACCAACAAGAATGTTATGATCACACATCGCCGACAGTTGAAGCATGACTTGGGTGCCGGCCAGTGCGGGTGGACCAGGGTGTCGTTGCAGACATTCACACGGGCGGGTCATGCAAGGTACTGGATCGTTGATGTAGCCCCGGATGCCAATACCTCCCCTACCGAAAGTGAAAAAGACGACAGCGTAGATGCTCAGGAGCCTGAGGCCCGGGACGAGGATCAGGAGGAGGTGGGAAAGCTGATCAGAATGGCCGAGACTTGCGAGAAAGAGCTTCTCGTGGCAGATGAGGAGAGGCGACCGCTCGTCGAGGCGCCCGGTGGGGCCAATCCCGAGTCCAGATGGGCCAAGCGGATGAGGTGGGACGAACACCTCCAAGGCAAGGACCGGGCGACGCTTCATCGCGCCAGCCTACTTCCCATGGTCGAGGTGGTCGAGGAGCGATGCTGGAAAGAGGAGGCCGTCAAGGCGAACCGACGCCTGCGGCATCTGGCGGCAAGCTTCCATCGGGTTCTGGCCAGGTCCATGGATCGGCTCCATCAGGCGCCGGAAGATATGCTGAGGTGGTTGATCAGCATCGATGCCACGAAGCCGGCAGGCCGGCCGTTTAGCAGAAATCAAGACGCAGTGACGGTGGACCTGTACGGCTCATTCGTGCAGCGGTACCTATGCTACTGCGCGCGGGCGTGGGCGCTGGGACGTTCCGAGGCCAGAACCAAGCACGGCATCAGGTTCACGGCTTCACAGTGGGCGAGTCTCGGTAATGTCATGCAGCGGCTGGACGCCCTCATAGCTGTCGCCACCGATGGCAAGGCCCCAGAGAGGGATGCGCTCGATCGCGCCGTTTTCCAATTCTGTATTCAGTCGATCCAACAGAAGCTGGGCAAAAAGCCATACCGCAGCCCGCTCCTACATTTTACAGCCATCCTTGGCATTGACCAGACAGGTACGTTATGGGTACCATTATCCTCGCACATGCGCTTTCTCGCCGGTTTCTTGTGGTGTGGAAGAATCTTGATGCTAGAGCATTGCTTCGAGGACGTAAACCCTTATTCAGGCGGATCATATAACGACGAAGATAACGACGACGACGAAGACGACGATGATGATGACGATGACAACTACGACGATGACGATGACGATGACGATGACGATGACGATAATGTAAACTGCGAAACCACTTTAGATATCATTACCCGGTTTCAAGAGTATCACCGGCAATGGCTTACAGACGGCTCGTACACTCCATTCAGCGCCATCATCCAGTGGATGGCATACGGGAGAGTTTGTCAAATGCAACAGGGCGGGCTGGCACAACTCACGTGGGAGAGCGATAAGACGCTTAACTATCAGGGGAGCCAGATCCAAGTAGGGGGCTTCCAGAAAACGGCACAGGCGGCCATCAGAGCTGCCGAAGTCTCGATGAGCAAACTCATGCTCGGCCAGTGGGACCAGGTTAAGCAGACGATCCGACTCAGGGATATCGTCGATAGCTTGGTCTACGAAGGACCGGGACGATCATTCGCGACCAACCGCAAGAACGCCTGGCTTAGGCCCGGGGCCGGGCGGGTGATGGAGCTCGTCGGTAAGACGCTATGGGAAAAGGTTCAGGGCAGTGACGGCCAGGTCCGGTACGAATGCCGGCGTCAGCGGGTAAAGGAATACTTGTCGGACCTGGAGCAGTTCAGGAGCCGCTCCCTACCGGCCGTATACATCTGGGCGGGGCAGCCCGGGCGCGGACCGGAGATGATGACCATCAAGCACTGTGACACCGAGGAGCTGCAGAAGAACATGTTTATTTTCGACGGGCAGATGATGATCGTCACGGACCGCGATAAGAGCAGGGGCATGAACGGGGCGGGCCGTATAGTAGCACGGTTTCTGCCGGGGCACTTGAGCCTCATGATGGTCGCGTACGTCGCCTGGTTACTACCGTTCGAAAAGGTACTGCACAAGCTATCAGGGATTCGCGGACCGTCCGATACAATCGGGCCGTGGGTCTGGAAATCAGCCGAACAAGGTATCTGGAAGACGGAGCGGCTCACCAGGCAGCTTGGCCTCTGTACCGAGACACATCTTGGCATTACTCTCGGCTTATCCAATTACCGGCACGTGGCGAATAAGTTTGGGCGTCGCGTCAAGGGCCTGGTAATCCAGCAGCTCAGGGTTAAAGAGGACGAGGTAGCCGCGGACGACGACGACGACGACAATAGCGATGATGATTACATTGACGGCGACGACAACGATAAGCCCCTAATAGACAAGACGAACACGCACAGTCAGGTCGAGTATGTATGGGATCTACAGGCAACGCTCGGCAGTCTCGTGGCGCGCAACCAGTGCGCAGTCAACACACTCTACCCAGGCCAGCTGCAGCCGGAAATAATATCCAACTTCCAAGGCATCAGCAGGCTCTGGCATGGCTTCCTGGACCGTACAGATGGTCAGTTTATACAGAAACGACCCATCAGGCTGGCGGATAGAGAGGAGGTGAAAAGCTCGGGATGCGAGCTGCAGAGGTCGCAGCCACCAGCCAAACGCCAGCGACAGGAAGAGCCAGTAACTATTATACTTGACCCCTAAGAATATACTGCGTTTTAGGTAGACTTGGGGCATACATTTTACAGTTTACCTATCATAAAAATAGTCCGTTAACGATCTGTGAGCGGATCGCAGTAAGCTAAGCGTCTTTAATAGTAAATAGGTTACTAGTATGACAGCTCGATCTATTACGAATACTAGATCACCGGTTCATTCCTATGAGAATAAAGCCCATATTCATTTGGATCAGAATAAACCCACACACTAGATAATCCCCTTTGTCCCTTGGATAGAATCAGGTTCAGCCAGTCGGTTAGGGTTAGGGTTTACCATTCGCTACCTGATGCCCGAACTGTGACATCGTTTGCCAATTGCTCAGCCCTACCCCGATCCTCTGCCAACAAGCCCGACCTACCATGTAATTCGGGTTGGAAGAACGCCTAGAACGTCACAACCATTAGCCACCTTGATGCCGTTGTTAGGGTTTACCCCGCTCCCCTCTGCTAACATTAATACTATGACCATGCGGGCTATCCTGATTGGAAAGAGCCCGAAAAGTCAAACAACCACCGCAGCAGCACTCTTACAAGAAAGCATCTAGCCTTAAGAGTAGGGTAAACACGTGTCATAAAAACAGATCTTCTAGTAGATATATTATAGCAGCAAATTCTATTCTTTTATACTTAAGATAAACGTTCATTAAATAAACGTGTACTATATAGAAAGGGATCTGATTTGGCACCCTCTTCATAACTGTAATCCAAGCTCAGGCAGGAGAGCTAAGCAATGGCCCAGGTAGTATATACCGGTGTCGTGGCCACCAAACCAACATTCTCGCTCAGAGGATACCACCAAGAGCAACGCAAGGCAAACCAGCGTTGACCAGACCTCCAGCAGCCTTTCATAAGCCAATTAGTAACAACCTTTGAGCGAAAAAGAAGAAGAAGAAGAAAAGAAAAAAAACATAAGAATATAATAACAGAGCTTACAGTAGAGGGAGAATCTTGACAACAGGCAACATGCTGCTTGCAGTGGTTGTTAAGGAGGCTATCGACGCCAATCACTAAGAAGCCGTGTCAGTGTTCGAAAGGCTTGTTCTGGGATAGGAAAAAGACTCACAGGCAGTCACGGAAAGACTGGAGCACTGGTCGAAGAGCCCAAGGTGGCCGTGGTTCAAGACGCCACCAAGGCTGCCGATCAGGCCGCCGAAAACGCCGGCATTATGATCGACATCGACGCTCTTGTCAACGTCGTTGCAGCATTTAAGCTGGAGATTGTTGCCGCAAGCGTCGGTGGCTTGGCCAACCGTAATACCATCGAGGGGAGGGTTCGATCTGATCTCGGGAGCAGCGGCCACGGAGGCAATGACAAGAGCAATGATGGCCAAGAATTTCATATTGTCTGTCTAGCTGGTTACAAATGAGTAAGTCGGTATGTAAACAAGTGGATGAATGAGCAGGTAATAGCAGTGATGCTGATGGTGACGAGAGGACTTAATGATCTGGGGATGTCGGGTATTTTATATTATTATTTTTCTAATGAACCATCCCTTTGCCTATTTTATATCCCTTGCAGTATCACTACCCAATAGTAGGTTTACTTTTTTGGTTTATTCTCACATCCCTTGCAGTACTCCATACTATCACTGGCATCACAAACAGACTCATAGACTCTCCTTTCTTCGCACGGCCCTGGCCCCTTTTATACAGTTTAGGGTCCGAATGATACGCAGGGAAGCTAATTTTACCTAGCCAGCCCCCACGGTAGGCTGTCATTTAGTATGATCATGCCCTTGCATGAGTATATGACGCCACCGCTGTAGTATGCATGTAGTAATCAAGAAATATATATCCACCATGGCAAGTGGCACACAAAAGATAATTAAGTTGTCTCATTGCTTCTTGGACCTGTTATACATGTGTGTTTTACGTGACAACCCAATCTTGCACAAGTCTGTCATCCATTATTGGACCCACCTTCAGTGACACACTTACCAGCTACAGATTGGAACGCAACCGCAGGAAAACATCGGAAGGAACAACCAATCATAATTGGCTTAAACAAAATCGAGTCAAGCAAACTTGACTGCTTAAACATGATCGATCTGATCCATCACGGCTATTAGATCATTGGTTCATTCCTATTGGAATAAGACCTTACACTCATTCATATCATAATAAACCCAATTACTATTTATACCAGCTCGTATGCCTTTTTTTATGTATCCAGTCAGTCGTTAATACAACTGTTCACCATTAGCTACCTAGTACCCAAATGTGACGTTCCGGTCGTTCTTCTAACAAGAACTACAGGGTAGGTCTAGTTTGTTGGCAGAGGATCAGGATGAATCTGAGCAATGAGTTAAACGTGTCACGGTTCAGGTTATCAGGTAGCGGATGGTGAAGAGTTGTATTAACGACTGGCCAAAGCTAATTCTATCTAGATAACATAGGGGATGATATAGTAAATGAGTTCATTCTGATAGTAACGAGTGTGGGTTTGGTTCCTATTGGAATGAACCTATGCTTTCGCGGGTGGCTCTCTGTGATCACCAAGTAACTGGTTGGATCACCAAGTGATTCTTCGGCTCACCTAGTGATTCACTGGCTCACCTGGTGATTCGATCCTTTGGTGGTGAGCCAATTCTAGCGTGTTGATTGGCTAAGGCGCCCGAGGTTCCTCCGTGGTTGTGCCTTGATCGGTAGGTAGCACAAGTGTTACTAAAAGTGGGGCACGTCAGGTTAAGCGGGGTCGGGTCGTCACACCAAACTGTAATATTGTTATCAATTATTTAGTCTTATTCTGATTGTTTGATGTTCTTGACTTACCTTGCAGTTCTTATTCGAAGAATGGCCGGGATGTTATAAAATATTGATACTGTTCTAGCAATTGCTATAGATGTGATTGTTCGTATAATCTTGTACCTATCAGCTTGATGGTATGGCGGATTATCATAATGATCTAATGCATTAGACTATGGATGGTATGTTACATTCCTTGGTCTATGTATATCCGTTTGCAACTAGCGTTCCTTATGATGATCTGGTATGCAACAAGATACTTGCATCAGTTCAAATGCGCTACTAGTGCTAGCCAAACAAACCTTGTATTGAAGTCCTTTTTTCGCTTTTTCCTTCTTTTTCTTATTACATAGATACTATACATTGAAAACAGAAGAGCTTGTAGGTTCACGCCAGGCGCAAACCCAAAACCCGCGCGCTAGGCGCAAACAGTCAGAGGTATATAGCTATACGGGAAACAAGATATATAAAATACAGTAATATAAAAGATAATTAATCTTTGGATTACCGATTTTCTTTTTCTTACTATCACTTTAATTACTCACTTAACCATTCGTCTATTCCTTTACTTAATCGTTATCCAAGCCGCCGAAATGAGGTCTGTTGCTGCTATTGCTGTTTTTGTTGCCTCTGTGGCCGCCGCTCCTAAGATTCAGACTTATCCCAACCCTTCGTACGATGGGTTAACTGTTGGGCAAGCCGTAAACTCTTGCGGTAATAACCTTGAGCTTCATTGCTGCAATGACATTGATAAAAGCATCGATATTGATGACGATTCCGATGTGTTTGGCGGCCTGATTGGTAGTCTCGGCGGTGCCGTAAACCACGACGACATTGGTCTTTTTAACCAGTGTTCGAGTCTTTCCGTGACTGCCCGTAAGGCTTGTTTATCTCGAAGAATACTGTCATACACATACTGACTTTGGGTATTTTAGTTATTGGTGTTGATAATTTGCTCAATAACCACTGCAAACAAAATGTTGCCTGCTGCCAAAACTCGCCTTCTACGGTAAATTTGATCTATTTATTATTTTTTTCCAAAAGTTTTAATTTATAACTAATTATTTATATGCAGGCCACGGGTGGTCTGGTTAATATTGCGTTGCCTTGCATTGCCATTGGCGGGATTCTTTAAACAAGAGAGGGAGGTAACTAAGTAATTGTGACGATATTGTGATGGTGCAGACTGCATTCTAGGGTAGTGTTATGTAGCTTCTTGAGAGGATGGCAGAAAAACAAGTGCCGCAAGGGATGGCTGGATAAAAGAGGAATTAGCTAGGGTTGTATAATAGACAATCAACCTTTTACCTTGGTTTATATAATTTGATTAATGACTTTGGTTATGATTATGATATTATTTACGTTCGATTCTTAAAATCAAAGCCATTACTACCTTTGTTTTATTTATTTCTGTGATGTTCCAGGCGGTTCTTCGAAGAAGAACTACAGGGTAGGTCTAGTTTGTTGGCAGAGGATCAGGATGAATCTGGGCAATTGATAAAGGTGTTAGGGTTCGGGTTATCAGGTAGGTGTGATGGTGAAGAGTTGTATTAACGACTGGCCAAAGCTAATTCTATGTAGATAACATAGGGGATGATATAGTAAATGGGTTCATTCTGATAGTAACGAGGGTGGGTTTAGTTCGTATTGGAATGAACCAATGCGCTGTTGCTCGAGAGGGATCGAGTCGATCTCGTTCGAGCCAATGCTGATTGGCTGTACCTTCCGAGGTTCTTCCGTGGTTGTGTCTTAATCGATAAGATGTACAAGTGTCACTAAAAGTGTGTCCATCTTTGCGAATGACATAAGTGCAAGGTCGAGTCGTTACAAATATGTAAATAGGGGGTAAACCCTTAACCCGCGTTAGTAAAAAGCATGTTTAGTTCTAACCCTGAGCCTAACCTGACTCTAACACTATTTGATTTCTTGTTTACTTATATAAACAAAAACACCCAGTTATTACTATAATAACCTTAAAATAATATTATTATTATTATTATTAATGTCTTGAGTCTTTTAACCCTAACCAAACCCCAACCCTACTTCTTACCCTTACCGTGGTCAAACCCAAACCCACTCTTAACACCAAACCTAACCCTTACTTCTCCTCACCGGCTGGGCTAGTAGGGTTTAGGGTTTAGGGTTTAGGGTTTAGGGTTTAGGGTTTAGGGTTAGGGTTTAGGGTTTAGGGTTTAGGGTTTAGGGTTTAGGGTTTAGGGTTTAGGGTTTAGGGTTTAGGGTTTAGGGTTTAGGGTTAGGGTTTAGGGTTTAGGGTTTAGGGTTATTAGGGTTGTCTGCGGGCTT
>RZGP01000018.1:0-34730 GCA_004303015.1 Cladobotryum protrusum
CGTCGCTGCTCAACCAAAAGGAAATATCCATGCTAGTGCACATCTTCTTCCTCATCAGGCCCTCGATGATTGAACATCTCCAAACTGAAACCTCCAGGTTGAGCGTGGCTCAAAGAAGCCATGTTCTACCCCCTCAACCGGCGGTCAAGTCCCTCTCATAAGGCAGCCACTTAAACACGCCCCTCAGCCCGATTCTCTAGAAGGCGTTGCTCCATCCTCATATTCCTTAAGAGCATCAAGCTCTTTGCTTTGTTGTCCGTAACTCGTCGTATCCAGTCGTTGATCTGCCCTTTTTTGCAGTTGCATGCTTAACATCCATCTCGTAATCCTGCGAAATGATTGCCAACGATATCATGTTGGGCCCTCTCAATCCGAAGCACAAGACTCCGTTGTAAGAAACAACCGTGGGACCATTCTCGGTCTCTCATAGAATCCGGTTAGTTCTCGCCATTGACCCTCGAGGTCCCCGTTCGTAAAAAGCCGCTGCCCCGCGTCTCTCGGAAAACGCTTTGGCCGTCGTTGAGCTTCTCTTTTCCTCCCAATAGAGGCTCGTCCTCCTCCTAATCTGCAAGACCTCCTTCCCAACTTCCGGCCTTGGGAATCTGCCTGATTCTCTTCTGCCCCAAGCACATTGAAAACCAGCCCTTCCGGGAAAGGTGAAGTTGTGAGGAGCAAGAGGCGTAGGGAAAATTTGCAGGAGCGCCATGATTTGGATTGTTTTCGTCTCCATGAAGCTTGAGGCCCTTGGAATGATGCCATTGCTTCTGTGGAAAAAGAAGTAAGCACGGGCCTCTGCGTAGCGATATGTGTTAAGGGAGAGAGGTAAGATTTAAAACCACAGTGTTCACAGGCCAGCCAGTGACACCACTCTGATAGTGGACAACGACAAGCGCGAGAGGATTGTTAGATTCGTTCCCTAAAGACTATTAACAGGTGAGGTGTCGCCTGACTTAAAGCCCACAGAACATCGGACACGAACTTCAGGCAGAGGACGGACAGGGAATGTGGTTTAAGGACCCCCTGCGATCGACTCATTTTCTTCCGCTTCCGCCCTTGTATACGCAATGCATGCCATACAATACCCATTTATCCATCTTTTGCTGCGTCAACGTCCGGATTCAAGCGGAGACCATATCTCAACGGGATGCGGTTATGACACTTATCATGTCTCAGAATGCACGAATGCGAAAAAACATCCTCATATGAGGGAGGCCAGTGATGAGTAACGACACCATTCCTGATGCCCAAAACCAAGTTTGACAGACCTGTCACTCAGTTGGCTGTAGAAATTGCATCCGGGTTTCAAGAATCCGGAAATTTGGTCCTAGCCTTTCGCTATCTGTTAATCATCTCCCTCTCAATCGTACGCATCTTCCTCGACTTCATCATGTGAAATAAATGGAACAAATCGAAGTCCCAAGAAGCTCCTCTTTACCCCCCTCCATATCAACCAAATGCGACTAGCACACCCTGTCCATTCTCCCTCAAAATGACTTGCTGGCATACGCATTGCTCGCTCGAAATCTTGATAAAGAACTGGTATGTTTGAGACCACCGATCGGTGATGGTAAAAGTTCCAGCAGCTGCTCTCCGCGCTGCAAAGTCTACCCCGGAGCTACCAAGATCGCCAGTGCCGGACAAGGATAGGAAAGGGAGGTCTTTGTCGCGGTAAGCGTCAGTTTAGAGGGGTCCAGTGGGAGAGATTCAGCGATGGAATACAGCAGTGCGCGAGGACTGCATAATGATCCTTAAATGCTAGATCGTTGCGATCAATAAGGGAATCTTCGCGGGATCTCGGGGAGGTAGGTTGTGAGTCTGACGGTGGGATTGACTCCAGCTTCGTAAAGGGTGACCTGAAGGGATCACCTTCTTCTGCATTATAGTAGATGCAGTCCGGATATGACCAAGTGTTGATTGCTGAACCCGGCATCTGGGCGATAGTTGGAAAGATTGCGTCGGTAGGGGTCGTGACGGTTTTGTGCCCGCGGCCAACGCCAGCAGCGCCGAAAATCTGCCAAAACTTCAAGGAAGAGGGGGGGGGATATGAAAAGGGTAGTTCGGAGGGGTTACCATCCTCAGTAGTGGGAGATTGACAGTATATGCTGAGAAAAAGGGCCTTGTCTAGGAAGGCACTTACTGTAGGGTGGGTCCGCCATGCTTCAATATTCTAACGGACATCGTCGGCTGGTCGGCATTGCATTACTAGCCGAGTTGTGGCTGCGAAACGGATACCATCTTCAGTGATCCTGAAATGGACCCGTGGCGCAAAGTTGATACAACGAAGTTAGCTGCGCTAAAAGGGCCGCCGATAGACGGAGCCGACCGCCCGAAAGATACGGTTTGGCTTCTGGAAGCCATTTGATTGTCCACCGTGAATCTAAAGATCAGGCGGTGGAAATTTATGCAGGTGGAAAAGTTGAAGTGGAAAGATATATGGGAAAACACAGGACCAACAGTCGCTCAACAAGCGATGCTCTTTTGTTCCAAATAATATACACGCGACCGGCCGCGGCGAATTCTAGAAACGTGGGGTGGGGGGGAGGATATTTAGACGTAGACTCCAACCCGCACAGAACAGATATACGAACGCACCTATTGTCTAGTCAGACTCCTTACTAAGTTTCGAGGGATTGATGTTTCATACGCCAATGGCCAGAGAAGCTGGGAAAACGATCGCAATACGCTAACAGAGATCGATCGTCGCATTGTAGGGTCAGTTTTCGATCATTAGGATAAAGCGGAGACATACTCAAGGCAAAGACGCCAGTAAAACGCAGTCCAAAACACAAAGAAGAGAAATGCGACGAAAACTGGATCTTTGCCAAACTGTGGGGAGGACTGGATCCGCAGCAGCTTGCCAACCTCATGCCAGCGAGGAATCCATGTGCCTAATGGTAGAATGCGAAGCTGTGATGCTCTTCGGATGATGGTGGCAGTGGAGGCTCGTTTGGCTAACTGTAACTTGCAGCCGGAATGGTGTAGGTTGGACTGGGGACACTCAATGCGCAGCGAAGAGGTAGATGCTGGAGCTGGAGCCTCCAGGCGAAGGACAAGATGCCAGATGTCGTGGCTGGATCTGACTAATGTGTGTTTAGCGCAAGTTATGCAAGGCCCCCCACTATAAACAGGCTTAACATAAGAGTCAGAAGCTTCTAGACAGAGGCTCGCTGGAGAGTTGTATAATGAGCTGCAAGATTAATCCAGGAGATGACTTGAAACTTATGCAAAAATAATCTATAGTAACCGTTTCTCTAGCATGAGGTGTTTGGGAGCATGAAAAAATCGGACTCAAGAGCTGATAGGTCATCAAAAGGTTGACAACCCTCTTCGAGTAATTGAATGACAGCGCCAACTGGATCAAGAAGCAACGGATATTCTCTAGGAAGGAATACATGTCGAACTTATACGAGTGTATTACTAGTCCTACCCCTGAGTAGATTGTGTTTTGGTCACGCCAATCATACATTCCGAACTGCTTGATAGGCGCACTATCTACCAGTGTAAGCTCATCATGCGGCCCACTTTGAGAACAGCATCAATAATGTCTGACCTGGTCGAACGGAAGGCAAAAAACAAGCCCTGCCACAGCTGCAGCTTCATCGCTTGGCAACCCAAAGCAAGCGCTTTATCTTCATAACCACCGTAGATTTCAGCGCTATTCCATAAACCAGAGTAGGTAAGTCTTGCGCCAATATTGCGAAGGGATTCTACCGAACCCTCGTGCAGCTGCAAAGAGCCAAGATTGGTATGATAACGCGAGTGTGTAATGGGATGAAGTGATAGGCGAAGCTTACCATCAGTAAAGTGCACAGTTTGTGGGGGGTGGGGGTTTGGGGGGTGGGGGGCGGTTGTTGTGGGAAGCAAACGGCCTAGTGTGACATCACAAACCTGGAGTGATGTAGAGCACGATGTACTCAGCCGTCGCGAGTTTTTGGGAAGAAGGATAAATCAATAAGTGCCAGTGTAAAGGACCAGAAACCTTAGAAGCACTAGCTGAATCCCAGACGTAAGATACCAGCTTTATCAGAGTTTCTATAGCAAGTAGGACAGCCATCAATGAAAATACAGCGGTACGACACGTCGACTTGAAGAGTATACAAATTATGTCTCTAGTGCTGTATTCCAAACACTGTGTTCCCAATCAGATGTTGTTGAGGTACGACCATAACGGCAGAAAATATTGGCCGTTATCTGAAAAGTATATCTCTTATTCCCGTAGGTCGGCATGCGAAGTTCTCAGAGTTGGGAAACTGTAACTGTGGTCCCATATTTCCACTGGAAAGAGTTGCTATGGCTAGTCGATGGCGCCATCCCCCGACATTTGAAAAAATCTAGGAAAGATAAACAATGATTGATGGTTGTGTGCAGAATGCCAGTGGAGTGCATCCCACATCATCACGTTCCGTTCCCTCAGTGGCAATCATTTCCAATTTCTAGAGAATTCAATGTGTCCATCAAGATTCAAGGTTATATAGCACGCGCCGTGGTCGACTTTGCATACTGCCAATGCCAAAGCCTCTTTTGGGAAATCAGATGCAAGCAGTGGTCACCATCTAAGAAATTAAAGAGATCCAATGCAACTAGTTCGGAGAGGGTTTTGCTTCCAACGATTGAGTTTTCTCCAGAACATAGGAACTCCGTGAGCTCAGTATCCCAAAATAATGGACATTCAGGATTACAACAATAGCAAACCACGGCGTCTTTTGAAAGGCTCCAAATTCCCCCAACGTATTCAAGCTTTTGGATACGGACGCTTTTGCGCAAAGAAAGATGTATAATTGACAAAGTCACTATGCGTAGGCTATAGCAAGATGGAACTCATTTAGGTAAGACAGTTTTTGCTGTGGGCGGGTGTAGGGTCTATGGAAGATTGTAGCCAGGAAGTTTATTACATCCCAGATCTTAATTTCTTTATATGTTAAAGAGCAGACCCCTTTGACCATCGGTTGAACGATGAAGGAACGTGACCAGCCTGTTTTGGTCGAATAAATGATTTCGGTGTAAGTACACGTGTAACGGTTTTTTTTCTACAAACAAAAAATCTTCAATGCCTTTTTGCTTTGATACTAGAGCCAATCGAAAGGAACCTTTGAAAAATAGCCGAGCTGATATATCAGAGAAATTAATCGTCCGGAAGGCGAGAAGTTGTGGTTAATCCCACAATTGAGGTTTATTGCCTTGCACAAGACAACTGAAAGCCGTCGTCGGACAGTACCGTCTGTCCTCGGTGGAATCAAAGCCATCCCAATGTTGCGAACAAGATCAACCTTTCCAATAAAAAGGCCAGTGTTTAAATCCCATAAACACTGGCTTTTATTGGAAGGTTGATATTGTTCGCAACAATTGCGGATGGCTTGACTTCACCGAGTACGAGACTGTAATGTCCGACGACGGCTTGCAGTTGTTGATGCAGGCCACTAAACTTCAATTGTGGGATGTAAACACAACTTCTCGCCTAAGGACGATTAAATTCTCTGGAATATCAGCTCGGCTATTTTCTTCAACACGGTTCTTTCCGATTGGCTCTAGTATCAAAGCAAAAAAGGCCTTGAGATTATAGACGTTACACGTGATAATTACACCGAAATCATTATTCGACACAAACAGGTTGGTCCCACGTTCACTTCATCTTTCAACGATGCGTCAAAGGCGGCCTTTAACATATAACGAAATTACAAGTCTGCGGAGTAAGAGACGCTTCCTGTCTACATATCTCCCAGGAGGACCGACACTACCATCCCGCCAACAGCAAAACTGTCTACTAAATTGAGTCCATCTTGCTATAGCCTCGAAGCTATGACTGGTCAAATTAACATCTGGTCTTTTCGCAAAAGGCGTCCTGATCCAAAAAAGTGAATACGTGGGGGGGCATTGGAGCCTTTCAAAAAAGACGGCCGTTTGGTTTGCTATGTTGTGAATCCTGATGTTCATGATTGGATACTGAGGCTACAGGCGTCTATGTGTTGGAGAGAAAACTCAATCGATTGAAGCAACACCCATCTCAGAAACTAGTGGCATTGGATATCTGTAGATTTCTTAGATTGGTGACCAGCTGCTTGCCATCGAGTTCCCAAAAAGAGGGCTTTGGCATTGTCAGTAGAAAAGTATACGGACCACGGCGGCGTGCCTATATAACCTTGATCTGATGGACACATTGAATCTCTAGAATGGGAAAGGTTGCCACTGAAGGGAACGGAACAGTGATGATGTGGGATGCACTCACTGGCATCGCAACACAACAATAAGCATGGTTTATCTTTACTAGATTTTGCAAATTGTCGGGGGAGGCCATCGACTTCTCAGCCATAGGCCCAAACTCTTTTCCAAGTGGGAAATATGTGGACACAGTTACAGGTTCCCAAATTCTGAGAACTTCGCCCATGCCCGAACCTACGCGAAGAAGATGGATATACTTTTCAGATTAACGCCAATCATTTCTTGCCGTTATGGTCGTACATCAACAACATCTGATTGGCAACACATGTTTGGAATACAGCACTAAGAGACATATTTGTATAACGCTCAAGGGGTAGCCGTGACGTACCGCGGTATTTTCAATTGATGGCTTGGTCTACTTTGCTATAGAAACTCCTGAAAAGCTGGTATATACGTCTGGGATTCAGCTAGTGGCCGAAGGTTTCATGGTCCTTTTTACATGGGCCACTATGATTTTTCCTTCTTCCCAAAAACTCGCGAGGTTATTACATCGTTGCTCTACATCACTCCAGTTGGGATGTCACAATAGGGTTGGCTTACAAACTGCTGCACTTTACTGATGGTAAGCTTCGCCTACACTTAATCCCATTACACACTCGCGTATCATACCAGCGGGGCTTCCTTTGAAGTGCACGAGGGTTCGGTAGTAGAATCCTCTTCGCAATCTTTTGGCGCAAGACCTTACTACTTGGTTATGGAATAAGCGTGTCTACGGTGGATTATGAAAGAAGATGACAAAGCGCTTGCTTTGGTTGCCAAAGCAGTATAGAAGCATGCAGCTGTGGCAGTGGCTTGTTGTTGTTGCCTTCCTTCGAACCCAGTCAGACATTATTGATGCGGTTCTCAGAAAGTGGGCCGCATTGCGTATGAGATTACAACTGGTAGATCGTGCGACTCATCAGCCGTCGGAAGTATGATTGGCGTACGCCAAGAACACAATCTACTAGATAAACTATATACACGATATAAGTTCGACATGTAATTTCCTTCCTAGAGAATATCCGTTGCGCTTGGATCAAGTTGGCGCATGTCATTCATATACTCGAAGAGGGTTGTCAACCTTTGATGACCAATCATGCTCTTGAGTCTATTTTGTTCATGCTCCCCAAACAGCTCAATAGCTAGAAGAAAAGGTTAATATAGATTATTTTTGCGAAATCACGTCACTCCTGGATTAATATTGCACTACATTTATAAAACTCTCCATCAGACCTCTGTCTAGAAGATTCATGACCTTGTTAGAGCATTTGATAGTGGGGGCCCTTGCAATAAATGCGCGAAACCACATTAGTCAGTCAGCCACGACATCTGGCATTTGTCTTTCGGACTGGAGATCCAAGCTACAGCATCTCATCGTCGCTGCGCAATTGGTGTCCACAGGTCCAACTACACACCATTCCGGGCATTGCAAGTTACAAGTTAGCCAACGAGCATACCATCTGCCACCATCATACGAAGCCGCATTCAACGCTTCGCATTTCACAAAACTTCAGGCACATGGTTCCTCGATGGCATTGAGGTCGGCAAGCGATGCGGGCAGTCATCTCCCACCGTTGGCAAAGGAAAGGCCCGTTTCTCGTCGCATTTCTCCTTCTTGTGTTTGGACTGGCGTTTAATGGCGTTCTTTGCATTGATATGTCTCCCGCTTATTCCGAATGATCGAAAAACGGAGACAATAACAAATGCGACAGAGCGATATCTGGTCAGGCGTTTATTGCGATCCGGTTTGTCCGCTTCTCTGGCCCATTGCGTATGAACTCAACTCCCTCGACAACATAGGAAGGATTCTGACAAGTGGGACATAGGTCGGTGTCGTATATAGGTTCTGTGGGTTGAGTCTACGTCTAACAATATCCCCAGTTTCTAGATTCGTCCGGCCCGGTCCGGTCCAGTGTATATTAGGGGGAACAAAAGAGAATCGCATGTGAGCGATGGTTTGCCATGTGGTCTTCCATCTATCTTTCCAACTTCACCTTTTTCCACCTGCCATAATTCTCCACCGCCTGATCTTAGTTCACGGTGGACAATCAAAAAGGCTCCAGAGCCAAACTATCTTTTCGGGCGGTCGCTACGTCACGCGGCCTTTGTACCAGTCTCGTTGTATCGAACTTTGCGCCACGGGTCCATGTGCAGATCACTGAAGATGGTATCCGTTCGGCAGCCGACAACTCGAGAGTTATGCAAGGCTACGAACAGCCGACATGGTCCGTTAGAATATTGAAGCATGGGACACACCCTACATGCGTGCTTCCTAGACCAAGGCCCTTTTCTCAGCATATACTGTCAATCTCCCACCTACTGAGGATGGTGAACCCCACCGAACTACCCAATTGCAGATCCTCTCTCCTCCTTTCTTGACGTTTTGCAGACTTTCGGCGTGTGGACGTGGAACGCGGGCACAAAAAGCCGATCAAGACCCCCACCGAAGCAATATGCGGCAACTACGCCCAGATGCCTTCAGCAATCAGGACACTGGGATATCCGGAACCTGCCACTCTAATAGCAGAAGAAGGTGATCCAGCAAGGTCACCATTGAAGAAGCTGGAGTCAAGCCAACCGAGGACTCACACCTCCTACCGAGATCCCCGAAGAATCCCTTTGATCGCAACGATAGCATGTAAGATCATTATGCAGTCTCGTCACTGCTGGATCCATAGCTGAATGAATCTCTCCAAGGGACTTCCAACTGACGCTTACCGCGACCAAAACGACTCGCCGTTCCTATCCTTGTCCGGGCAATGGCGATCTTGGTCGCTCGGGTGGGTAGGACTTTGCAGCGGGGAAGAGCTGCTGGTGGAAATTTTACCATCCCGAGCGGTGGTCGCAAACATACAAGTTTCGAACTTTATCAAGAGTTCGGCGAGGCAATGCGTGATTGCCAGCAAAGTCAGTTTGTGAGGGAGCATGGGGACAGGTGTGCTAAGTCTGCAATTTGGTTGATATGGAGGGGGGTATGTAAGAGGAGTTTTGGACTTTCGATTTGTTCCATTTATTTCACATGATGTGAAGGCGAGGAAGATGAGTACGAAGTTGCAGGAGGAGATGTAACATAGTGAGCGAAAGGCTAGGGACCAAAATTTCAAGGATTTGAAACCCAGTATGCAATTTCTTACACCAATGAGTGACAGGTCGGTTGCAAACTTGGTGTTTGCATCCGGAATGGTGTCGTTACTCATCACTGCTCCTCATATTGAGGATGGTTTTTCCATAAGTGCTATATGAGAATGATAAGGTAGTCAATAAACCGCATTCCGTTGATTAATATGGTCCCCTTGAATTCCGGACCACGGACGCGGCATCAAAAGATGGATAAATGGGTATTGTATGGGAATGGCATGCAGTATACAAGGGAGGAAGGGGGAGGAAGGGAGGAAACGGAAGAAAATGAGCTGATCCCAGGGGGGGGGGTCTATAAAAACCAATCCTTGTGCGCCTCTCATGAAGCGGTGTGTCATATGTTGTGGCATTTTGCATTTAAGTCAGCGAACCTCACTGTAATAGTCTACTGAACGAAATCTAACAATCCTCTCTCCTGGTCCTTGTCCACTTATCAGAGTGGGTCACTGTGGCCTGTGAACACGTTTGTGTTTGTATCTTACCTCTACCCGTAACACATATCGCTACCAGAGGCCCTACTTCTTTTCCACAGAAGCAATGCATCATTCAAGGGCATCAGCTTCATGGGAGACGAAAACAAGACCAATCATGGCCGACTCCTGCAGATTCCCTACATCTGGGCCCTCACAACTTCACTTCCGTGAAGGGCTGGTTTACAATGTGCTTGGGCAGAAAGAATCAGCAGATTCCAAGCCGGAGTTGGGAAAGGAGGTTATGCAGATGAGGAGGAGGAGAGGAATCTATTGGGGGAGGAAAAGAAGAAGAAGCCACGCGGCCAAAGCGTGTCCGCAGATACGCGGAGCGGCCGTTTTTACGAACGGGGAAATCGAGGGCAATGCGAGAAGCGAACCGGATTCTATGAGAGACGGAGAAATTGCCCACGGTTGGCCTTAAACAACGGAGCTATGATGTCGGATTGAGAGGGCCCCAACATGATATCGTTCAATCATGTCGCCGGATTACGAGATGGATGTTACATTGCAAACTGCAGCCAGATCAAACGAAAGGATACGACGAGTTACGACAACAAAGCAAAGAGCTGGACTTTAAGAAGTGAGGGGATGGAGCCAACGCTTCTAGGAAATCGCTGCGGGCGGGTTCGTGTTTTACGTGGATGCCTTATGAGAGGGACTTGACCGCCGGTTGAGGGAGGTAGAACATGGCTTCTTTGAGCCAAAGCTTCAACCTGAGGTTTCAGTTTGGAGATGTTCAATCTGAAGCCTGAGAGGAAGGAAGATGGGCACGAGCGATGGATATTTCCTTCTTGGCGTAGGAAGGGTTGTTTAAAAGACTGACCATCATATATAACTGGATATGGGATATTGATGTGTTTGATCCACAAACTGTCTAGGACAACAACTCCCGAAACGAACACTTGATTTCCTGCCTGGTACATGATTGCCTTTGCCGATGACAGCCGCGTTAGTATGTATGTATGGACGTATGTACGTAGTAAGCAGCTGTGGTCCCGGATGATGCACCATAGCCCTATTGTTAACGCCGTTATCAGAAGAGATTTGGAACGTGCTTTGTTCCATTGGATTGTTGGACAATGAATTGTCCTGCTGTTGTTGGGTGATTTGGAGCAAGACCCGTCTTTTATTTTGGATGAAGGTTATGTCGTATGTTGTTGCAAACGTGAAGATACCCACCTATTAGTCTATTGAACCAACGCAGAGGGGCGCGAGGCGCAGGAAAGATGATTAAGTTGTATTGCACTACGGGACGAGTTGTACTCACGATGAACGAGCTTGGGGACATGTGGTGCCTACCATGCGCGACTGCCCTGTAAAGGTGGGTAGAAGATGTTGGCCGGTGGTTGGGCCAACGAAAGGAAAGCCAACAGTTCATTCACAATTCAACTTCAAGGCTACGATATTCAACGCCATCCATCCATCAGGATAAAAAGATTGTAAAATGAAAGGTACCATAGTAATAACATGAGCATCAAGTCAATTGAGTCAGCTGCGCTCATTCTTTTACCAAAAAAAGCATGGACCCCCGGTAATTGGTGGAAAATTTATCAGTCTGCGACCAAACAAACAAAAATGTCCCCAACTGCAGTCTCGCGGAATTATCTCTCTCTCCCCCTCCCGCGAGATCCCCGCGAAGATCAATATAGCGATTAGTTAAGGGCCGAGCGAGAGGAGAGCGGTAGCCGAGACTTGGCAAAAGAACACCGAAAGAAAAAAAAGAAAGGAAAACGAAGCAGCCGGTTTTTTTTTGTTTTCGCCTTGGTGCTGATGCGGATTGATCTTTTTCAATGTATCGGAAGTGCATGTCTCGGCAACATGGTTGGACGGAGGAAGAGACAGGACAGACAGCACAGACAAGCATGAGAAATTGGATCATAAAAGACAGACAGCGTACTACTACCTACATAGAGCATTAGTGTATGTTAGGCTGCTGGAGATGCACGGCAGCTCCATGCAGTTTTTGGGGCTTCTTTAAACCCTACGCGACCTTTTTTTTTCGGCCATGGACTTTACTTGTACTTGTAGTAGATAAATACGTACCCGTCTCTTGCTAAAAGGTAAACGCTTCTGTCACCGTTGTGTGTGTGTGAATGTTCAATTATCTAAAGTACCCCCTTTACCACTTGGGTCAAGTCCTCCGCTTTGCTCAGCAGTTTGTTACCGCTCACCATCCGCAATTCTCATAATTCTTGGGGATCCAAGCCTCATCCGACATGTTGATGATGCTCGTGTACCAGTATGGAGCGATGATAGATATTCCTTTCTTTTTTTCGTATTTTTTCTTTCTTTCTTTGCTCGTATCTTCACAGTTCAGATAAGTCTCGAAAAAAAAGAAAGAAAAAAAGGTGTTTCCCAAAAAGAACATCCAAAGGGGAAAAAGAAGAAGAAAAAAGAAAAACAAATGTTGATCTCGCTGTGTGTCTGAGTTGAAAAAACCAAACCAGAAAAACCAAAGGCCCAACACAACCTCAAAAGAATAGTTCCCTTACTGATGAGAGCGAGAGTGAGAGGAGTGCGGAGTGTACGTACCCCCACGCCCCTTTTTTTTCGTTTTGGGTGAGTTTTCGGCCCATTTTCCGCTTCAGGTCTTTTGTGTGTGTTTGTTTCGGTCCCGCGGGAGCAGGAGATGGAGGATTTTCAGAGTCTGAGAGAGGTAGCACGGGGACGAACGAAAGGAAAGACCTGCATCATTTTGTATTTACCCCTTGGCCATTTCTGTTATGCTCGCATCTATCGATGTTGTTCTCCATTTGCATCACGTCGTCAATAGTCCCAAACAGTTTATAGTGTTCAGTTCGTTTTCAGGCAATTGCCAAATAGTAGACTTTTGTGTCGGTTTGAGTCTCTTGGGCCATGTGGCGCAACAGCATTTGCATCCAAAAAATAATATCCATATGGGAAAGACCTTTAACAGTTCCGTCTCTGTCCTTGGAGGTTTTTTTTTTGTACTGGCGTATGTACTCGGAAACATGTAACAAACTCGGGATCTAGGAATTATCTTCCCTTGAAGATTTGCAAGTTCCTATTAGTGCGATCGCATTAGAATTAATGGATTGTGTTGATTTGGTACAGGCCACATTCACATGTGCGAGGAGGGTAAATTAGCGTGAAGGACCGAACGGCGTGGCGGTTTGTTGGCCATGATGGTGTTGACGGGTGGTATTCAGTGCTCATCCCGCTGTAATAAAATAGAAAACTCTTGTGTGAAAGGGCGGTGATTGTAAATGCATTCTTGCATCATCAGGATCCTGTAAATTGATTACTAATGTGCGACTACGACTACTACTAGTATTTTACCGGAGACACACAAATAATGCACTACCCAGTCTGTGACGGCATGTAAACAGGACAGAGACACTACAACATACAACATATCATGCAATATAACTCAAGGATGAGAAATAGGAGGAAATGTAGGAAAGTAGTAGTAAAAATGATCATACATACCTCTGTTCTGCTACTACGGAGGGCCATGACAACGGTCTAGGTTTCTCAGGCAGACGTCAAGAAACCGCAGGGTTCACAGCATCCACAAAAATTTGTCCTGTGCCTTTTCCCCACTTCGCTCTTTGGGCTTTGGTGTTTTAAAGGAGCCAGTGAGCCTCGGTTGACGTACGATCCCTAGTGACCCAGTGACTAAAAACGGACTTACCATATTGGGCTACAAGTTGAGCCCTTTTCTCTCTTTATGTATTTTCTTTCTATTCTTCGCCACACATTTTCCGCGCCAGATGTGCTCGCATGATGCATATCATGTACTCAGTATTGCGTCGACCGTTTGATCTTCCCATAAGGTCCCGGCCGACGAAGTTCAGGGGATAAGCCACAATTCTGGGGGGCGCGCTTCGTATGACAGGGACGGGCGGAAATATGCAAGTAAGCATTGTTTTTGGTCATTAGAGGAAAGGGGACAAGAGGTTCATGCAAGCGGAGCTGAGGAGAAAACAGAACAGAATCATGGCAAACCTTTTGAATCACAAAGTGTCGACCAAGCCAAGAAGACCAAGAGACGAGCCAATTTACATGATCATGCAATTACTTACCCTGAATTACTGACAGCATTCGACGTCAGCGGTGTCGAAGAGTCGGTGGACAATGTCTCACTTTTGCAGAGCAAACCAGGCCCAGCCCAGGACAAATTGCTTGATGAAGCTTAGAGCGTAGACAAACGTGCTGTGGCGTCACCGAGGGAACGCACTATATAGTCGTCGCGCCCAATGAGAAATGAGTCGTTAGTCCCTGCGGCTTCATTTCTGCACCGGGCAGCAACGAGGAGGGAGTCGCAAACGAGCAGCTGCCAAAAACGACCCCCCATTCATTGATTAACCAACCAACAGCCGAGAGTCAAGCCAAAGTACCGGATATCGAGAACTTTGTTTTTTTGAGTATGTATGCGACTAGTATTTATCATTAGTCTTGAATGAAATAACCGACGAATTACGGGTGCGTTGAACCGGTACGAGGTGGCGGGAAGCTCGGATGTAATGCATTTGTTCCATTCTCAGTACCGGTCTTTTTAAATGACATCAATAATTTTGTACATGGATTGGTAAAAGGGAGAAAAAAAATGAAGGACGGAGATTGAAATGGTATCCTGTGGTAAGGGAAGTAGTCATGTTGCATGTACCCCCGCGATTAACCAAATACCACCTAGTCGAAAACGGTAAAGGTTGGGATCATCGGCCCGTCCGCCCAACTTTTTTTTTGCGATTGGTTTTGGTGAGAAAGCTTGACGGTTAGGGATAGGTGAAAGTTACAGCGATGAAGTGTGACTTCTTGTTATTCGTGTTGTTCCCTATCACTGGGCGTCAATGCAGTGCACTGTGAGCACTTGGGCAAGCCAGTCAGGGAGGAAGAGTTACGGGTGAGCATCGAATGGCTTCAGCAGGGCTTGCGCGAACGCCAACTGGGCTTTTCGCTAGAAAAGGAGGAAGATTTTCGGCCAGAGTGTTTGGTGGGGCCACGGTCGATTCATCATCTTCCCTCATTTTCCACGCCTTGATGTGCTTTGTGTATGTGTGTGAGTATGTATGTGTATGGCATATATACCGGCATTTCACGGACGCAGAAGGTCATGTTTCCTTGAGTCAAGTGAACAAACAAGAAAACAAAAAAAAGGGTCTCTGAGGTCTGTTGGTTCAGGCTGGTTTGAGGCAATAAGCTACGTGGGGCGTGGATCTGGCGATGCGGGTTGGTAAACATTGTAGGAAAAGATTTCCCGAAAAGGACGGGGAGGAGATGGATCCGGCATCTTGCCCCTCATTGCGGAAATAAATGATGGATACAAGTAATAAGCAATAAAAATAAAAAGCACCAAGTATGTGCTACTCAAGACACGCAAATACGATACGATGGACGAAGGGGGTGCAGTGCTACTACAAGGAGATCTCTTTCCCAAGGTAGCAGGGACGCCAGGGGGTGGAGGACTTGGGGCTTGGGGGGTAACGTAGCCAATCACGAAAAAGTCCCTCCCCTCATCCCTCCAGGAGGGTGGGCTTTTTGTTGGATCTGTGGGGAGAAACGGCATTGAGAGGCACAAGTATCTACGGAGTAGTAAAAAGAAAATGCAATAATTAAAAAAAGTGCCATGGCCCTTTTTCGGTTAGCGCGTGAGTCAAGTTATCCATCTCCACGCGCTCTGAAGGTTGGCATTGGGACCAACACAGCCCCATTTGGCATGATTCACTCCATGCACGAAAAAAAAAAAAAAAGCCAAGATTCGGACGGCGGCTAGTCCTGCCCTCGCCGTTATCCATCCCCTCACTCACTATTTTCACCTATCCCTACCGTCTCTTACATTTGGCTTAAAGCATGGTATGACAGGGTTTCGGTTGTTCGCATTATCTCAATGCATGAGCTAGGCCACTGGAGATATCCGTTTTGATAATGGATTGCGAGTCCTGCAAGTTGCTGGCCTGGACCGGCGTTTGTCTCAGTACCATCTCCCTTTTTGATTTATGGGCTTGTTCGGTTTGCAGCGCTTCCCCGCCACGACTCCGTAGGGGTCAGGCTTTATGGAGGGGCGATGGGGGGAGAAAGAGAGAGGAGAGAGGGTCCGGAGTGTCCAAAAAGAGGGAAGAGTCGGAACGCTGGAGCAAAGGGCCGCGCTATTAAAGCCCACCCAAAATATTTTGGAGCTTCAACACTTGGCGTGACTTTCTGTGTGCATGTCACGAGGTTTGCCTCGGGACTTAGGAGGCGGCCGGTGGCGGTCGACACGTATCCAAGCAGAGGTCGACTTTGAGGGTGCTTAATATCACTGGGCAATGACGCGCCGGATGGGCTTTAGCCTCGCAGAAAGAGAAGGGGGGGGGTTGGGGGCCAGGGTTGTTGTTTGATGTGTTGGAGGAAGAAAAAAGGGACTCGACTTTTGTCTCCTTGGCTCGGGCTCCCTACAAGAGATACACCGTCGCATTGACAAGTCTAGCGATGGGAAAGTAACACAACCAACCATGCGATGAATGGGCATGGATAATGTAGATGGTCCACCCAGGCAAGGCAAGGATGCCATGACAGAATGGATGAAATGACTTGCCCTTAGGTCCATTGTCCCAACGTTCGCGAGCGAGGCCGATTGGCACACATTTTTCTTTCCTTTCTCTTCATTCACGTGAATCCGTTTCTTATTCACTTTTCTCTATATATAAATCTTGAATGTTTATACGGTTCGACGCTCGATATTCGATACATATATTACTATCAGTGGACACCTGGTAACTGAAACCTTGTCTAGCGTTTGTCCCCTACTTCGCTTCGAACCGACTCGGTAGTCTCTACCTACGAAAAACCAACTGCACAGACGACGGTTCATGATAAATCGCATTGACGTCTTATACCCTGATTTATAATTTAGTCTATACGACCATACGCTCAATCGGGTGCCTCGAGGCGAAACGACGATTCACCCAACAAAACCGCCTCCCCTTCAATGGACCCTGGGGCGCGATATCAACATGAGCATGTCGCGACTTTCATAAGGTTGCCAAAGTGGCGAACATGGCCAGCCGACACAAGGCCAACAACTCTCAATATAAAGCGATGCATACAGTGCACGAAAAAACACAAGCGCTCCCTATCATGGCTCGCATCCCCAGAAGAAAGGATTTCCGGTATTTCTATATCGACCGGAGCGCCAGGAGCTTTCGTATTCTTCGCCAGACACCGACGACCGCCCATTGGGGTTCAGTCCAATCTTCATCCAAGCTATCGAATGAGCTATGAAGCGATCGAGCTTCCAACTCGAAAGCAAGGCCGTTAGTCCCACATAGTGAGGCAAACCTTCCCTGGCAGAGATTTCAGCGACACTTTGTACAGAAGTATACGATGGCCCGCGCGCTCACGCATGCCGCCCGAAAGCGGACCGGACCGTCCTCAAGAGGGACTCTTTGAATGGCGCCCCCATCGTGGATGAGGTGATGAGGAGGAAGTGGAAAACGGCCCACAATACGCCCGCACCGGGAGACCGCACTGTGGACTCGAGGACACCCTCATCTGAGGCCACCAACTTATGAGGGAAGCTGACTGCTATGAAAGCCGTCGGGGGCCGACTCTGCTGGACGCAGAAACCGATATCATTTGCCTCGGCAGGGTTTCGGATACGTCTGCACCACCACTGCCACCAGTGGTTCCCGCTCGCCGCCCGCCTCACAGAAAGCATTCAGCGAGACATTGATGGTGCCGGATGGATTTGGCTCGTAAAGGTTTTAAACTGCGAGCTCTAAAATCTCAGAAGAATGGATTAGCCAGCCAGAGATGTCCGATGGTAACCCGAAAGCATTCTAGATCGTAGCGGTTGGACCTGACGAGCAGATGGCCGACATGTTCAAGTCCCAAAAAGCACCGCTCCCCAAGGCTGACCGGCAAGCAATGGCGCCAGCGCATTGAGGCAATATGGAAGGCCAACAAAGATATGAGCAAGTCTTCTTCTAAGCGGAAGGAGAGGAGGAAGGAGAAGGGAAGGAAAAGGCCAAAACACAAGAAAAGAAGTTAATTAAAGTCCTTTCGGATAACTGATGATGGTGAGTTTATTCAAAACCAACGGCGGCCGCTCAAGGACGAGACCCTGCGCTTGGAACCTTTTCACCGTCCCGATGCCTTGCCATCACCAACCTTTGACCCATGGCACCTCGACCAAGGGGGGCTTATCCCCTTCGAGATTGTGATCCAACCATCATCAAGGGCCGTGCTTACACCCAAACCCGATTCAGCCGGAGGAACGCCCCCTCACAAAAAGCACTCATGCCGAACCTGATGAAGAGAACAACAAAGGAGAAGCAAAACGATTGCAATTTGCAATTAAGCTGAAGCGGAAGAGGCTGTCTTTGAAGAGGGAGCCGAAGTACAAATGATGTTTGATGAAGCAGAATAAGAAACCCTCCATCTTTCTATTCTATCTCCCAGAACCCAGCCAACGATTTGCAGCAAAGAGCACCAACCCATGCGCAAATAACACATATCAAAGAAGTTTCCGACTCAGTCCTCAGTTAGAAAACAAGGCATGTCGAAGCCTTCATTTCACCACCGCAGCAGAAGTCTCACCCAAAGTTGGCGTGTGGAGACGGACGATGCGTTTACTTGAAGCACACCCTTACCTTACAACCCTGCCTTCCGACATGGACTATTATGTTCCAAAGAGCGAGATTAACAGGGAGGATTCATTCGTCGCAGAGAGCGTTGAGGAGGAGTGATTGGGCTGCTTTCCAGACAAGCCATCATGGGCGGTGCGGGGGGAATTGGAAGAAATCTTCAATGAGCAGAGGTGGAGGATGAGGATGACGAGAGCAACCTTGCTGATTGAAGTGACTGAGTGGTTTGAGGAGTTGGTTCGAGACCCATGGAGAGCTTATTGTCCGAAAGAAAAGATTCCAGAACGAATACCCGGATCGATAATCGCGGAGATCGCAGGAGCTTGGGCTCAGATGTATCACCACCCTCCATTGTTCAAACAGAGGAGGAGCTGCAGACTTCCCGTGACAGTCAGCAACATCACCACGTCTTTGAACTATTAAGCTTCTTCGAGACCCGCTTGCAAGCAGCATGGTAAGCGTCAGCTTACGAGAGCACCGTTGGATCTGTCACGGACCGCATTTCATGAGGGGATCTATGGATATGAAGCCCAACATGGAGGCACGGGGTTGGATCAATTTGAGAATGGAGGCGGAGCATGCTTTTAACTAACGGTTGTGGATTGCATATGGGGGTGGGGTCATGACTTGATGGAATTTATTTGTATACCACACTCTGATACCAATTTTCTTTTGTTATATAGATACCAGGATCAAGGACCTCCGAAGGTTAGGATAGGGCAGCAAGCGTGGAGAGTCAATCTTTTGGATACGATACCTAGGCTAGATTGCCGAAAATGCATACCAGCGATTTAGATTTCATTTAAAACAAACATATGCATTCTCCATTTACTGTTCGCTGGTGGATTGGTGATTATTTTTTTTGGTAGGTCTATTGAACAACTGTTGATAACCCCTGAATTGTGTGTCTGTCTTGGCTGCGAGTAATCGAGTCAGGTTGACGTTTGGTCGTGGAGTTCGTGACTTGATAAGATCCCTTCCCAACCCCACTCTCACTTTCCACTGACGACCCTGAGTCGTGGGACCGTTGCCGTGGGGGCAATTCCTGACATATAAAAGGCTAGCGCATGGATCATCATCAAACAACAAGCCGGAGACCGGACGTGCGGCATTTGTTGAATCGACCGATTTGATACTCACCGCAGAGTATTCAGCATAACCGTTTTACAATTACTCGAGCCTTTTGATAAATCGTCCACGCTACTGCGAAAACTAAAAACAACACGAAAACAAATATCTATCATAATCTCCACGCCTATAGCCGCCCATCCTATACTTGAGCAATAGGCCGGCCAATACTTGTCAGTCTACGCTTTAGGGGCGTCTACAGAAAGACAGCAAGCACACCGAACGAAACACACACAGCGAAAAGCAACGGAATGCGCCGCGACCCCCCACGACCCTCAAATCACCCCCGGGACGTCGCCGCCTACGAGGACCGCCGCCGCGCAGCTAGGCCATGCTCGCAGCACAGCAAGCCCGCGCGCCGAGTCAGCGGCCAGGAACGCTGCTTTTTCCCGGCACAATGGCGGCGCTGGTGTGTAGGGTTAACAGGCCATGGATGGCGTGCAGGCGAGTCCCGACGTGAGTGAATGATGGCGAGGAAGGTGAGGGATATGGATTGGCGTGACGAGAGGGTAGGTGTAAGAAAAAAAAAAGAATGGCTTGCCTTCTATGCTCTCTTTTTTGGGGCACTTGGAGTAGGGGGAGGAGGAGGTGTGTGTGTCGAAAGGATGAAAGATGTTTGGAGGATCTTTGCGGCCGGGTCGGGCATCGGAGAGCCTTGATGCGGAGGAATGGTTTGATCGGAAGCTCCTCAAGGATCGAGGGGGTCGATACAAGGAATGCGACAAACGCACGCATTGATACGATTTGGGGGCGGATGACGACTCGGCACGACGATACGAACGTTTATACACCATCACGAGTAGCCTTGCGGCACGCAAACATACGTGGAGGGGGAAAAAAAAAGAAACCATCAGTTATGGACTTTGAACTACATGGCACAACAACAATTGCTGCCCGAATAACGACCAAGACTGAACAGAAAGTTCATCATATTCATAATAGTTTACATAATACACAAGCAACACCAGTGCAGATCGTCCTCCCCTCATGTATTCCATCCGGTTGGCATCCAGGTTCTTTTTCTTCGTTTAGTCCACTCAATCGAGGCGAGCTCCCCATTACGTATGTAGGTTAATTATGCAATCATACACATTGACTCTCCTTTTTCCTGCGTCTTTTAGAAGGCCATTCATCCGGATCTTGTCAGATGTATCCAAAACAGTACCGTCACCCACACCACTCTCCATGACGTTGTCCACATCTCCCTGCCCGCTTCCCCAAGCACAAACGCCTATCTCTCCCAGTATTCTTCCATGCTTTTCCACCATCATAAAAACTGGTCGTCTAGTTTAATAATAAAATCCGCGGCCCGCTGTCGTCATTCCATCCCCACCGACCACCTTGCTTTGCCTTCTTCGACTCCCATCTGGTGGCGCCGTTATTCAGGTTTGCATTAGTTGTAGATAGTGATCGTCGCGAACCGCCAGATCTTGAGGCTGCAGAGATCGTGATGGGTAATGATTTTGAAGATGTGCCAGATGAGCCGTACCGCGAAGATGATGAGTCAGGAGGTTCGAACCTTATCTTTATATAGGGAAGCACAGAGGCGCTCTGCTCACGCTCAAGGGCAAAGGGTTATAAGGCGAAGGACAGGGACAAGGAAGGCAACGCAAAGCAAGTATGCCTAGTGATAGAAGCCCAAAGGTGAATATCTCATGTAGGTGTGAACTTGATTGGGGAGGAGGCAAAGATGGGTCTGAAGTGTTTCCAGGAGAGCAGGAAGAGGCTTTCCATTCTTGTCCAATAGGATTATACAGACTGACATGAGGAACCCGGGGTTTGAAACGCCCATGGCCATGCTCATGCTCTTGACTGTGATTTCTCGTACATTCTGCTTGGAAGGCGAAATGGACAACTTCGCTAATAGTCGTGATCATCACCAGAAAACACAATGGACAACATTGCCGATGTTCTTGATTAGTTTCACTGAATCGTCCTCATTTAGAACATTCTGGTACTGATAACCCGCCACGACACTGATGGCGTTGCGTCTCGTCCGGTACCACTGGAGATGTCTGTCCCTTGGGAGGTTTAGTCGGGGGCCACGTTCACGCTTCGGCCACAATGGAGTACCTGGCGGACGGTACAGAGGGACGTGTGTGAGGAGGATGGTGGGAAAAATCTGCCGAACCTGGACCGGGGTCTCTTTGCGATTGCTTCACGACCGCCTTGTCAAGTTCTTCGACGGCGTGCTTCAATTTCTGAGTGTGGTCAAGACCATACCAAGCATTCAGCTCCTCCTGGGCAAGCTTTCGCTTTGTAGCTTGAACATCGTCCAAGAATTTCGTCACGTGGGCCGTAAATTGATTCCAAATCGTGGCCCATTGCGATAATCGGATGAACCCGCACTCAGCGAGACGGTATCCACAGAGACAATGGTGTGGTTTCCTACGATATCGACTCGGTTGCCCTCAACCAAAGTATGCGCTGAAACGATTCCTCACCGGACCTGGACCATAGCACCGAATCCCAGATCATGATTTCCTGGAAACTTGCGACCAGTTTCTGCCTCTTTGCCACGCACCAGGCGCATCGCCTCCCGCATTCCAGCCGTTGAAGAAAAATGTTGCCAAATCGCTGGTACTCGCGTAGCCAGAAATCCTCGCCATATTTGCGATGCCATGTCCCGCACCCACTTCGTCTCTGTATTTGATCGCCCTCGACCACCATTTCGGGTTCTACCGATCTACCATTCCTCGTCTTCCACTCTCGTCCGCCGTCGAAAAGATCGCCGAGGAAGAAAAGGCTGTCCGGATGCAGGGTTTCTCTTTCTGCAGTATAACCCCTCGGCTAAGGTCGTTATCGGTTTATGTTATGCCCCCCGTGAGGATGAAAGCGGCCATGGTCTGCCGGGATATGTGTGAGGGTCGACGATTTGAGCGGGCGACGAAAACGAGGTATGGGGAGTTGCGCCTTTGGGCTATATATATTGTCAGCACTTTATCATTCCCATCCATGCATAAGCACTGCGTTACGGATCCTGTCTCTTCAAGCACGTACCCATTTCTCCCAATTTTTCCAGTCACAGTCCTGGACCTTGCTGTCGAATATCCAGCGCTCTCCCCATAGTAAAAATGACCAGCCGAAGAGCACAATTAGGTGTGGAAAGCTGAGTAGTCTTCTCTGGCAGTCAGGTTTATAAAATAGCTAATCCGGTGGAGGAATTTAATGGTGACAGCAGTCGCCCATAATGTCTGCCGGGGCCCTTGATATCCACGCCCATAGCGCATGAGTCAAAGCCTTTGCGACCTGGAAGAGCTCCTCAGCTACAGAGCGGTTATGAGGGGGCATTATAGAGCCAATTCCCTGTCTGCTGGGGAACGGGAGGGGACAAGTGGTTGTTTTGGGAGGTAGGTGGTGAGGCCTGAGAGCGACCCGAGGGGCGTAGTAGATGGAAGTCGTTAAAACCCTAGGACCAAGAAATAATAGATGGGAATAAAATAATATTGTAGGAATACTATGACAGAATCTCGCTGTCTATGACAGCTAGAAGAGAGGGGGTACTCAAGCCGTTGGTCTGTCGAATTGGAGCAGGTTGACGCACGAGCATAGTCGTCTCGATGTTGTGTTGTTTGTGTGTGTATGTGCGTGCTATGGATATGTACCTGTAATATGTAGAAGTGGACATGGTAGCTTTGGGCCGGCCAGGGGACATGGTGGATGTTTGGCCGAGCTGAATTGGAGTGGGCCTGGATTGGCGTTGTGCAAAATGAGGCTTAGTCTATTTCCCCAGTTTTTTTCCTTCAACCTTTGGACCAGCCACAAGTTCAACTCCAGCCACTTCAACCCACTCACTTACTCACCTTGGTATAAGGTATAATAGCACTTGTCATTATCTATCCTCTTCAGACTCAATACTAGAATCTCTTGCCAACGATGTATCATCTTCTCAAACCAGTTTCTCACCATACAACAAGCATGGCTCTTGTCAGGTCAAGCTGCTGCTGGTTGCAGACTTGAGCCACATCAGGTTTTTCCGGCTCTGCCAACCATCCCCAAGCCCCTTTGGCTAAGCGGTATAGCGTGTCACTAGTACTTCACTGACATGACAAGGTGACTGGTTCGACTCCAGTAAGGGGGCACCTTCTATTTTTGCCAGTCTTTTCTCCTCTATATACCATTTTAAATACACTTTACGTAACCAAATTTGAATCATAGATATCATAATGTCAACTTAGCCTAAATCTAAAGCACTATCCTTTTACACCACCTTGTATACTTTTACCAGCCATGCCAACCTATCTCGGTCCTGAAAATCGTAATGCCCCTATGTAAAATCCTAAACTGGACCAACAGTCACCAAGCTCTAGTCAAACGAAGCAAAATAAATACAAAAAATTTCTTGTTGACGAACCAACAATATCCATGAATTAGCAAGAAGATATACAACCCCTTGCCCAACCCAACTCTTACTGTCTCTCAATAGTTTGCCTCGTTTCTCATCCTCATAGGCTCCTCTTCATCCTCTGGGCCGCTCTTCCTCTTGCCGTCGCTGCGGCTTCTTCCTGAGACTCAGAAACTTCTTAATGCCGCTTGGGGCCCGGCCACAGTATATCATCTTCTTCAGGGAATAGTCATAGAACAGCTTTGGAACGAGAATCCTATATGGCACCGTAATACCAGTAGGGTCTCGGGTTCACCGTCAACATTCAAGAAATATCCAGCCCCTCTTCCAAGTCGACCTGATGCTTTTCGGCCTGGCGCATCTGCTTGGTGGATAAGCCCGTTGGGGTTCGGTGAAGGGCCGGGCGGGTGGTCCTCGAGCTCGTTGCCAACTGCCATGGTTGGTTGCCCATTGTTTGAGCTCGACGCGGTGGCTGAGCGGTGAAAAAACGACTCGTCTCCTTCTGAGAACTCATCAAACGTAGCAGCCCCTCCACGAAGACCAGACGGGCCAGGTTGTCCCAGGCCCCGAGGATCTGCATACCCATAGTCATATCCTCAGCACTCCACTGGCCGTGCATGACGCTATGGTCGTTTTGACTCTGACTGGCAGGGCGCCAATAAGTCGCATGCTACCCTCGCTGCTGTGCTCTCCTCTACCCAGGACATTGATCGAGTCAAGGGGGGACCTTGTTTCTTCTTTGACCTCGATCGTGAGAGACTCCGGAATATCCTCCTATACCCGATGAAACAGGGGGCCGAGGGCCTCGAAATGATTCCCGGGACATATCAAGTTCTTCGATGATTTCCCCTTGGACAGTCTTCGGAGGAGGCCACCGCCGCCGGCACCTGATTGTGGGGTTGGGTTTTCATCATCCGACATAGGTGGGCTAGGGGGTGGCGTAAGTTCCCGGCTGCCAGAGCCTGATAGAACACCAGTTTTTCGATTAGGCAAAAGATTCTTGTTGTTCCTTGACTTGCCGTCTACTCCATGACGGAAAATGGGAATCATGCTCTCATCTGTTTGCTTATCAAGTGATGAACTTTGTTTTCTCTTGTTAACACGTCAGCCAAACAGGTCTGGCGGCGGCATGTTGACAATACTGAAGAGATGATGTTGGGCATATATCGCGGTCCTTGTGCTTTGGCAGTCCAAGTTTAGGGTTGAATAGAATTGGCCAATGGCAGCAAGATGGACATCGCCACTCAGTACTGGGATTCGGAGTGATTTATCAATGGCCAATCTTGCAGGTCCTCAATCACGATAGTCCGCTCGTGTTTATGATTCTTAGCAGTCCATGGTCCGATTCAGATCGTCGAGCACCTCGACTCCACCGTCGATGTTGTTTCAAATGCTTCCCAAGCAAACCGGCCCTGCCCAAAGCCTTGACAGGTCTCGACGTCAATCTAAGTCTGGTAGTATAAGCGATTGTTGTTGATTCTTTCAATTACTCACATATTCTCGAGCCACACAAGTCGCGGGTAGGCGATTGGGACGCCAAGGAGAACAAGCAAATGCTCCCACTTGCCCCCGCCTGACCTCAGCATAGAGCCTATTCATCATCTCGCAAGTCTTCTCGTTGATTACAGTCTGTTCTGTCCTCTCCGTACGGCCGTCTACAGCAAGGAGTGCAACTTTCCGCCCATTGACATGTAGACTGCGGCTATGCTCCTTGATATACGGGCCTGGCTTCTCTCGAGGATTCCCGCTTGGCGCCGTATTCTCAGTCTCAGTCACAATGCTCTGGTGCTGGAAGAGCATGTAGTATTTGAAGCCACAGCCCCCAGTCCAGAGAATACCGGCGAGTTCATATCATGGTGAGATACGATCCGTACCCATCAAAGACAAAATCGTGATCATCATACATGTTGACCATAGGAATTTGTGAGTTGGGTGGGGTGCCAATCCAAACAAGCCCTGAGAAAAAACCACATACAGTACCGTTCAAGGTAAAATCGCTCATTTCGCTTTGCATCTCATTCGTAAAAGCAGCACTAGGCTTATGAATGGGATTATTGATGTCGAGCCCCTCATCGAAAAGCTCACACTCGTCAGCAACGCAGTCGTTGTAAATCTGATCACCGCCGCCGACCATGCATGGAAGGGTTGTGATTGGTGTGAGTTCAGCACATCTCGCCACATGGGATCCGGGCCACTCAGTTCATCCGGTTTGGCCTTCAGACTGAACCCATTGCAACTGTGGAACATGATATTCATCGCCTCACCACTTGCTGGACCCAAAATGCCATGGCAGTACCGCGGTTTGATGCGATATGCGATTTCGCTGCTGCTTCTCACGAAGTTCAACTTCATGTTGAATCGCCAGAATGTACAGCCCTGTTTCAGCATGAAGACGAAAGCCTCTCACATCTTTATACTTGAGCATCTTCTCTTCTCGCCAATCGACATCAACTCTTCTGCGACGACTGGCGAAAGAACCTGGATAATCCGTAAGGCCACCAGGCAGCAACTCATCTGGTGGCTCTTTGGATCTTCTCAAAAAGGCCCTCGTCGGTCTCATCACGAGAAAGATCTTTGGCCTCTTCAAGATGATCTATACAGACGGACATATAGAGTCTCCCCACGCCGGCCTAGTTTGGATGTCCAGCAATGGGATCAACATCTTCCGGTGACAGTTCGCCATCCACATGCTGTTGGGGGAGGAGGCAAGAGTTTCTACATCTTGCAGGAAAAGCCGGAGCGTTGAGCAATCTCATAAGATGAGTCTGCATCGCTGGTGACAATCATGATGCTTCCCCGCCAAATTTCTCGTTCGAGCATCACATTGTTATTCGAGGTCTGGCTGGAACCCTTTCGCGACGCATACCACAATATCTAAGTAGAGGCCCCACACTTCAAGTACAGTGTAGGCTTAAAGCGTGTAGCAGCTGAGACATGGTTGCCAATCTACTTTTTCATCCACAACAAAATAAGACTTACCTGAATCATCATACTCACCTTCAAATGCTTCAGCTTTAACGCGGCCTAGATGCCAACACTTTGTCTTCGTTGCCCCGTTGCTCCCACCATGTGGCAACTCTTTTCATTAGATCCCATTTGATCAGAACTGAGATCCAGTAGCGTTCCGGATAATGTGCCACAGTGCCTTTCTTCCACTCATCCAGCCATTGCGGGGGCTGATAGAGACCTTCTCCCTGGTCGGAGATCCTCACGTCGTTTAAATACCATGCCGATAATCGATGATGGCGTGAGCTGGCTGATGAATCGCTGCCATGGGATTCATGTCTTGAATCTGCCTCAGGGGGAGGTTAATTGTAACCTGACGGGGATGCGGATGTACTCGTGCTTGTTGTTGCTTGTTGTACTTGTTTGATCCAACCATGCTCCGACTGTGGCTCAGACCGTACATCTGATTGTATATCTGATCGCATATCTGATCGCATATCTGACCGCATATCTGATCGCATATCTGACCGCATATCTGATCGTACATCTGACCTCACATCTGAGACCGCACATCTGATCGTGCCTCTGACCGGGTCCTGACCTTGGTTCGACTGTGGCTGTAACTGTGACTGAATCGCGATTGCTGCCGTGGCTGTGACTGTGGTTGATTTGTGATTGCTCTTGCGGTTGTACGTGCGATTGTACTTGGGGGAGTACTTGTGGTTGTATTTTGCGTATATTGCTGTCGCTGACGTTGTCGTTCCTGTAGTGTGACTGCGGTTGCGGTTGCGGGTTGCGGTTGCAGCATTTGCGGCTGGGATTGCCGCCGTCGTTCCTGTGGCTCTGGTTGCTGCGATTGTGGTTGAGGCTGAGGTAGGGATCGCGGTGGGTTTGAACTTGAGGTTGAGCTTGGGGTTGAGATCGTGATTGGAGTTGACTTTGAGGCTGGAGTTGAGGTTGAGATCGTGGTTGGGTTTGAACTTGAGCTTCAGCTTGCGGCTGCGGCAGTGGTCGCGGTGTGGTTGTGGTTGGGTTTGTGAGCGTGGCTGCGGTAGAGGTCGCTGTTGCGATGCAGGTTGCGGTGCAGGTTGTGCTTGTGGTTGCGGTTGTGGTGGTGATTGCGATTGGGCTTGCGGCTCTGGTTGTGGAGCGTGCGTGTGGATTCAGTTTTGAGTGCGGGCCTAGTACTACCGAATGCAAAAGACCACCCTAGCAGCCGGTGGAATATAATCATCGTACCCAAGCTCAGGGGACATAGACGGCTGGAGGCCTCTGTGGTACGTCGACGTATACCCGGCTTGTTCTGGACCTGCTATTGACTCCTGAAACGGGCTTCTCCCAATTGTGGAGGAGGAAGCTGTCGGCCGTATTGTAGTGGTAGGGGTGGCAATCTTTCTCATTCGAATATCGTGGTGACGAATGTGTAGACTGTTGAGCAGGTTCTTGGGGGCCTCGACCTGCGGTCGTTAGATGAAGCAGGCTTGAATTGAGGGGGCAGTCTCCTCTCCGCTTCCATCCTAATACGATGCCATGAATCTGCTGGTGGCTCTTTCTTTTAACTTGATTGCTTCCACTCCGGGTCAGAGAGAAGCCCGCTATTTGTGGCTTTGGCCGTTCGTTTGGGGGAGAATGGGTTTTCTACGTAGAGAATTGGGTATCTCGTCTCGGACGGCACGCTCGCGAAGCTCATGTTTCGTTTCGGGAGTTCCAAAGTCTTCATCTTCTGTTACGGATTGCGGAGCGGCTGCTGTCTTGTGAGGCTGTTGAGTAGACCTTGTGCATATTTCGATTACCCTCTTGGGAAGTTTTGCGTTGTCGACTCTGTGGCGCCGGGGGGTGCCTTCTCGCGGGACTGTTACCCTCGCGTGTGGAAGAACGTTCGAACTGTGGGGGTTGCTGCTCAAATGAAGCCGCGGGGCGCCTATCTTGGACAACCAAAGGCGCAACTCTTGCTGCTGAGGCATTTGGGGCCTCCAGAGGTTTGCATAGTCTGCCTTTTTCGATCTCTCGCCTTGGCCCTCTGCTCCGCGGCTTCCACTCGAGCTCTTTTCTCCTCCTTAGTCATGCTGTCGAGCGTCAGCTCAAGCCTTTGGAGGGGTGATCGGTCGTCTGCAAACTTTTTGCGTCGATCGGCCACGTTCCACCGGCGGATGCCCTTCGAGATTGTCCAGACACAGCTGTGCGGAACTCCTACTGTCCTCTTCGTGCCACTACGTCCTCATTGGACGCTGAGATGGGCCTGGTTGGCCATCAAACTGTTCTGGTGAAAAATACTCTTCTGGCCCCATTGCTTCGCCTGGGAATGGCATCCCAGGTTGTCGAGGAGGTCTGCCTGAACCGGGCGAGGGATATGCATATTGAGACGGTCCATTGGGTTGACGATAGCTTTTCACAGGAGGTCCCGTGGACGTCGGGGGCAGCCGGCATACTTGGGGATGAGGGTTCGTCGCGTTCGTCTGGCATTCGGTTCGAACGACGGCTTTTCTTGTCATAAGGTTCAAAGCTCATGTCCAAAGATTGGCCTCGCTGATATGATGGTGGTCTTGGAGCCAACCCGTGAGGCGCAATGGTTGAAGAGGTTGGAGAGTGTGGACTGAAGTCGTTTCAGTGGGAGCTTCATGTGTAGGTGGTCTGTATCGAATTGCGGTTTGCCTTGCGCGGAGGCTGGATATCTAGAGATTGTCTTTGGTCGGGATTCGAGTATTCATATGAATAGTCTTCTGACAAGCGTCCATCATGGATTCCCTTGGGCTGGGGTAAGCTCACCCCAGTATGGCGCTGACATGGTTGTAAAATGGCTGATGAAGGTTGCCGACGAGGGTTCGGGTAAGACGAGGACAAGCGATCAACTATACCATGGACTGTAATGTACGTACTTGATATGATCTGGCGTTTTGGTGTTCGTAAGGTCGGTATATACCGTGGCATATGGTTGTAAGAAGCAAGGTATAGATAAGATCGGCTAATCAACGAGAAAGAGGCATGAACTATGTATGTGTGATAAGTCGCCAGTTCGGTCTCGGGGTCCCACGCAGCCCGTCGGGGTTATAGCAATGCTGTGCAGATACACGCAGCTACCAGGGCGCATGCAGATATCGTTGTTCCCTTTTGACTGGGCATTGGGTAGAGAGAGAAAGAAAGAAAAATTGGTGAGGCTTCCGGTGGTTTGTTGGCATAAGCTCGTCCCAAAAAACCGTGCGCTGACCAGGTCTTAAGTGGCTCAAGACTTGGAAACTTCGACAGCCCGTCTAGCTGGAACAAGGCCCGGCTAGCGCCGTCTCTCTGGAAGCGTAGTATTGGGTCGTCAGGGCCAAGTCAACCAGCCCGTGGAACAAAGACAGAGAGCCGCCTGAGACGAAAGAAGCGGTTCGGGAGCTGCAGGTTGAGGTGGAGTTGGAAGTGGAGGCGTGTTGCTATCTCGAGAATCTGGGTGGCTGGAGTTGGGCCGCTGGTAGACGTGGTGAGCAGCGGTAGGATGCAAGCACCGACCAAAGGCTTGCAATGCCTTTATTTTAGCATGCAGCTAAGCTAGAGCGAAGAAAGGCGAATGGGTCCATCGAGATTGGATGGAGCATTTGAGATGAGATGAGACGAGATATGTCGCTTGGTATTCTGCAGAGATGAAGTTGACCAGGCGTCAAATACTTTGGTAGGTTACAATAAATTGACTTTCACCACTGCAAGCTGTTATCTACATGTAACTTCGTACCCTCCCTCTGGGAGCTCAATCAGACAGTGAACCGGGCTGGGCCGAGAAAGAAAGGCCCCCTGCTCATCACCAGCCACCGGTACGTCGATCAGAGCGAAGAAAAGCTGAAGGAGTGCTTCCAACCACCTCAGCAATGGTGATTACAAGGAAAAATTTGCCTTGATATTAAAATTAGACAAATTAATAGAACGATGCTGGTCGCAAGCCTTCAAACTGCTGACTCTGTTCGTAAGTCCTGGCGACTCCCTTGTACTAGATATATTGCCGTTGAATAGATGATGAGAAACTTCAAGTGGCGAGTTAAATGCGCCTTCTTCTTTATGAATAAAGTCCCTTTTTGTTAGTACCTTTTTCTTCTAGTGTGCTTACTAGGTACCTTACTTGTAGATGGATAGCTTCCCATTATGCCACACTCTCCATCTGATAATTCCCCCGTCTCTATAATTCTCAATATCACAAGCAGTATGCTCACTAACCCTGCATATCATAAGTTATAACCGACTGTACTCTCAACACCTCAAATTATATCAAGGAAGCTTGTGTTAAAAGCTTTATTTAAGTGGAAAGGGAATTCCAGAAATAGATATATTGACTGGTATAAATAAGTATGGCTCATTATACACATAGATCCACGGTTTCAAAGCAATGTATGATATAAGTACCCAGGGTAAGAAATATTGAGGCTTGAATAAATCTAACCAACACAACTAGAAATGGGTGGTAATATGGATCATAGCGTGTAAGTGTGTGTGCTGTGTTTCAAATTGCCAAGAGGGTAAAAAAGACAAAAAATAAAGATTAGAAAGGCATCAGGGGCTTTGCTCCCGCAGGGCTTGAACCTGCGACCTTCGCATTACCAACACTAAGCTGTAAGCCAGGTATTAGTACGAAGCTCTAACCAACTGAGCTACGGAAGCTTTTCCAGTTGTGAGGCGTTAGCCTTTTCTTAACTATATACCCTTACTGCTCTGTTTCATCAGCTTTATGCATAGGGATAATTATCTCCGTCCCGATCAAGTCTATAACATCAAGTTGCCATCACTCTGAATGCTTCGTTTTGTAGCCCTCATGGCTGCCTCACAATATCATCATGCATACTAAAATGGTTGAGAAGAGTAACTTGCCGCCGATGATCGCAGGCGCATCAATCGTCTAATGTTTCTATGGATAAGAATATTAGTGGGATAACGAGTGAGAACGTGATTGACAATGAAGATTTGACGAAAGTAGCTGACAGAAGTGATGGTCTGGCATAAGACGAGAGCATAGACCCGACGTCACTTGTATAATACACCAATGCTAGAACTGGGTGAATGACATGTTACATGTGCCGGACATATTAGGAGAACTGCATGCCGACCGCGGAGATCAGCCTCCAGATCTAGCCTCCTTTTTCATCTCATGTTGTTGGTCGATGTTTTATAAAAAAATTTCAGTGTTGTTTGGCCGTGAACAAAACGTATAAATGAGGGTCCTCATCATCCAAAGACCGTTACATTTTTAAGGGTCGTTCAAAAAGAGCCTCACTCGTCCCAGGAAATTGAGCGGTTGAGGCCGCTCGAGCTTTTCCTCATTGGGGCAACGTGGAGAAGTGATTGCTAGTGGCACCACCCTTGTATGTACTTGAAGGTACGTGCAAACGCTTCTGTTGGTTGTTGAACTTTGAGAAGCTTCAGACCATATCACTCTACTGATCACTTCTACTTGTGGACAGGCAACCTCACTATACTCTTTATCCATAATCACGTTGACCCTGAGTGTCGTTCTGTTTATCCCTTAACATTCATCTAGCTGTGTAGTCTGTGGCAATAGAACAGTTAAGAGAGAGTGTACCTGTATCCAGATGTTCCTTTTTTTGTCCATCTCCACATGTAACTATCACGCTGTTCACCCCCTCTTCAAAGGGTATTTTCATAAGGATTATCACGAGACTATTTGTATTCAACTAGCGAACTTCAAAATCGTATAACGAGTAGAGTGTACCTAAAACCTCCAGAACAGACCCGATTCCTCATCGCCCCAGCGCGAGCTCGGCTCGTTTGAGCTGCCTTGCCCGTATCGGTGTAGTAGTGGCAGCAGCTCTTCATGTGTGCCGGTGATGTGCTAGGACCGGTATAGCTTCAGCTGAGTGCCCTAAAAACATTGATGGCCATCCTGCGCCACAGTTCTTCTTGATATCACCGTACATGTCCATTTGCAGTCGGTCGTATGCGGCGTCCATTCGCCGGCAACATAAGTCGCTACACCAACCATTGGTTCCTGCCTTGACGCCCCGCATATATATAGTTCAAGCGGTAGGCAGGTATCCTGGCACTTGGGGATTGTTAAGAATCGGCGTCCCCCCGTCTTTCTCACTGACAAGCTTGTCAGAATTGACTGGTTCGGTCATCGGCATAGCAGCAAGTTCTTTCATGCGGTTGGGAAGGATCGAGGTTGTTGAAGTCATCCGTTGTCGTCCGTTTGTAGAGGTTGTTGTGCTGGTATGAGTAATGTAGAGGTCAACTTGTTCAGCTTCTCGTTGGTCCAATGCTGCAATATGAAGCTATGATCCAGAGTTTTTGTCCGCAATTGACACCCACAGACGGTTCCATTGGGCAAATTCTCAAGGATAATGTCAAAAAACCCTCTGACTGTTGACAGTTTTTGCCGTCGCTGTTGCTGGTACCATCGAAGCAGTCTTGGTTGTAGCGGATCATAATGGTAACTCCAGGGTACGGGCTTGCGGCACAGAGCGACGAGCTAAGGGCAAGAATTTCGCAAGAGAAACAGGCGGTCTTCATGGTGAGGCATACCGTTGAGTACGTAAAAATGAGTGAAATAGAATTCGGAGATAGACGTAGTGGGAAGGATAACCCCCCTATGGAAGGTATGGTGTAGGCACACAGTTCCTACTGGTGCTCCTGTAGATGCTTGTGCGTTATTATGGTATCTATAAGTACAAGCATGTATGGGTCCTTCATTGTCACGCACCCGATATTCATCCTCCAACCGTCACTCCTGCGCATCCATTATTAAATTCTTTCCAAACATCACAGTTCGAAGCCAAGGCCGCCTACCAACTACCACTACCAAATACCAACGACCAATGACACACTTTTTCCCACCTCCCTGGAGCTCCGCTCGCAATTTGTGCTTTGACAGTTGAGCCGCGTCCTCTCTGGTCGATGTTCGCTTCAAGTACGCCAAGCTCCCTAATGACGGCGATGAGTTCTTGGGCATTTTCTACGCAACTCGCCCACACCATACCAGTTGGGCACTCCATACTTGTCGCGACCCGCCGTGAGGTCGTACGGAAGTACGAGCGCGCCTTTACTTATGCAACTGAGCCTCGGTTAATGTCTGGGTAAACTTGTGAACTCGGACATCATCTCCATTTACAAGTCTCGCTTTGCCTGGGTCAAACCCGAGCACCACGCATTCGCCGGCTCATTTGGCGCGACGTGGATTAACACCTATTTTTAAACGAATGAGCGTTTGAGATGGAGATGTTTTCTAACCTAATAGAAGCCATCGCTGTCCCCTGCCACGATCCTCTAATCATTGGGATGATCCATTTTGGGCCTTTTCTTTGCCGTTCCCCAACAGAAAATGTGTGGTTTAATTGATGCAGATACTGGTGAATGATAAGTTTAAGCTGAGAATCAAGGAGGTGTGAGAACTTTTACCGAAAATCGAGGTGCAGATTGGAACAAGGGACAGCATGAAAGGAAATGAGAGAATTGGAATTGTCTGGAGGCTATAGAAGAATGATTGACAAAAGATTGTAAATGTTATTTAAAGAAAAAGAAAAAGAAATCGCTCAGAGCTATGAACAGGCTGTGCATGCCCCCTCCTTTCTGCAGAAGCATCGTTCCAGCCTATGGCATAGGTTTCACCCCGTCGACTACGTTATAAAGCTCCAGATTAGATGCGATGAGCAATTACAATGGATCAGTCAAATATAAGCCTCCAGGAACTTTCTCATCTTCTTATTCGAGGCGGTATAACATCATTTATGGCAGCGTGGGCAGTTGCGGCTGGTTTATTGTATGCTCTGAGCGATTGCTTTATCAAATCTGACTCCCGAAGGTCAGGATTGGGATACAGTTCGTTAAGAGTGATATTATCACCATTCCAACTACCCTGTTTGAGAAAACAAGTAAGTGTCCACAGGCAACTATGTAGAGGCATATCTGTTTTATTCAATGTTTACCCAGCATTAAGATGAT